>JAOWBL010001363.1:0-15502 GCA_028564865.1 Zenarchopterus dispar | reverse complement strand
ACCCTCTTTTGTCCCTCTGATACCGCTCCCTGTGGCCTTTGAAAGTAATTAATGACTATTTAATTAAAATATATTTGATTTTAGTTCATTCATTTTTAGAGTGTAATTCTAAACTTGAAGATTATAATGATCTTGTAACATCTAAATAAAGCGTGTTTTAATGTTTTGTCGCTCTTAACATGGGTCACAACAGCCAATGTGCGACACCCACCAGTACTGGATTTCTTGAACCCCAAGTAGGACGACTATGGGACAGTCCAAGAAAAGAAAAGAAAAATAAAGTACAAAGTCAGAAGGAAAATAAAAAATTACATTGAAACTTGAAAGTTCTAAAACATCTTAAGAAAATGTATTTACTACACACACACAGACACACACACACACACATATATATATATATATATATGAATTTTATTCATATTTTTTAAATAAAATAAACTAGTGTTTTCATTGTTGCAGCCAGGTATTTGTTTATTCAGGTTGGATCAACCTCAGCAATAAAAGCAATATTAAGTTTAACAGGATTTAATACAATAATCAGTTGTAACAATGGGTAATAATACAGAGAATCAGTTTACTGTCAGCACCAGACCACAACTTAAAACCTTTAAGAGATGGCTGAGAGTGACCCTGAATCAATAGATACAATTAGTATTTATCTCCTACGCTACACGTTCCAAAGGGGCATCACCCTGTGTATATAATGTTATGACGTGTAAGCTGCAGCCATGTGTGTGTGAAGCTATGAGGAAGCATCTCCATTTTTGTTTTCAGATTATTAGTCCATGAAGAGAACTAATGGGTTCACAGAAAGTTCAAGATCATATCTATTTACTCAAGGTGAATTATCTAACCACTGCTGGTGGTCCCAGTCCATCTGCTAACACAAGGTGTATCCTTGTTAGGAGCTGTCTCTGTGCTTTTATTCTCTTTCTCGGCAGGCTGGGCGTGGCAGATTCATCAGCTACAGCTTTTTAAACCCCCGTTCAGACCTCCATGCCTCGCCAGTTCGCCCTGCTTCCTGCATGTCCCTGGCTCTCCTGAATCCTGTATATCTCTACCTCTCTGGACTTTGTTTTGTTCCTGGATCCTGTGTTATCATACTGGATTTCTTTGTTTCCCTCCCGTGTTCTGTTTGGCTTAATAAAGACTTTGAGTTTCAACTGTTCTCCATTGTGGGTTCTGTGTTTGCAAAGCTCCGGCTGAACAATCCTTGTCTGGATGATGACCACCCAGTTACTGTGCCGGTGAGGCTCCCGACTAAAGCTGGTGTATGGGGATCTGTTGGTCTGCAGAGCAGCCATAGGTACAATACGCAATGCTCATATTTGTTAAAACCGGAAAACTCAGGTAAATTAAAAATGAGTAAATGTGCTGGTAAAAGTCAAATTTCAGAATGTCCTCCTAAGTATTGCTGCATCTAGCAAAGCCAGCTCCAGCTCATTTTTTATGCCTTGTCTTGACCAAAAATAAAGCCTAGTCTTGTTTATAAAATTAGTAAATATCATCCAAGAAAGGTCCTGGTGGCCAGAGAAGTGTGTTAAAATTTGTAACACAAGAATTCACCTTGACCTTTGACAAAAGTTGTGAATTTTTCCCCATCTCTATTAGTTTCAAGTGTTTTTGTTTTTTCTCTCCTCGTTCAGATGCTGTGACAAAAAGCTGTCGAGCTACAATAGCAGAAGTTGAAGCATCTGTAAAAATTTGACAGGGGCTCAATGTGGGCCCACAAAATCCCCAAACTTAACAGTAGAAGGGCCCACAGTGGATCCACTGGGGCCCCATAAGCACGTTTGCTGAGTAGATGTTTCCCTCTTTTAACACACCTGATTCTACTTAATGGTCATCATCAGCTTGTCATCAAGGTCTGCACAAGTCTGTTAATCAAATTAAACTTTAATTATAGAGCACTTTTCATACAATAACATGTAGCACAAAGTGCTGCAACAGTAACAAAAACAAACAGTCATTTGTATCCAGGTGTGCTGAAGTAGGGAAAACATCTAAAACATGCAGGGCAGTAGCTCTGGAGGACCAGGAATGAAGACCACTGGGGCAGATATGGGAGCAGTGGGAAACGGTTTTAAACTGACTCTTCAGAAGCATACAGGTAACATCACTACGATGTCATGAAGAATTAAGAAAGAGGTTTCTGATACTTTTTCATTTTAGCTTTCAGTGTTGGAAAACTTGAATGAAAGAGCATATAAAAATAAAATACAGATCTATCATAATCCTGACTTCATGTTTACACAGTTCACAAAGAAAGAAACAGGACTCAGCTCTTCCTCTCAGCATCAGAAGAGAAGGACACTGATGCCCCTTGTGGCTGAAATGAGAGCTGCACACAAAAGCAGCAGGATGGAAAACCTCCACAAGCCTCCTGAGAAGCTGTTCAGTAATTCAAGCAGCAGACCTATTTTACTCATTTTATTACTGACATCAAATCTGGAAACAAGTTTATTAATGAAATATCTCATTATAAGCACAAGCTATTTTATTATTCCAGCAACTAAAATCATTCAAGGTGAACTTCTCTGTAGCTTCTATATACTTTGAGACCCACCTCCTTTTGTTCTTCATCCTCCTGTAGTTTGGATGAATACATCTTTCACTCCCTCAAGCCTTTAGTCCTGTTCACTGGCCTTTTCTTCCTTTCAAGCCATCAAGTCCAGTTGCGATCAGCTGGTTCAAAAAGCTGCACCTGTTAGTCTGGTGAGGATCTCTGGGAACTGTAGGTGGTTTTGAATGCTACTATTGGATCTCTGATGATGTCACCATGTACAAAGTTGAAAGTATTATAGTCAGGGATGCACAGAAACTGGCGCTACAGAGTTGATGTGTTGTGGCTGTTTCCCTGTTTTAACATGCCTAATTCTAATCAATTGTCATCATCAGCATGTCATCAAGGTCTACACAAGTCTGTTAATGACACAGTTATGTCTATCAGGGTGTGATGAAACAGAGAAACATCTAAAACATGCAGGACACCGGCCCTCAAGCACCAGCTTACATGCACTCCTGTATTAGAACAGATTCTTCGGTCAGGGAACTGCAGGTTTGGACCCAGACCTTAGTGGTCAGGAGGGTAACTCCAATTTTTGTTCCTTCCAGGTTTGCATCAATGCAGAAGCTAGATCAGGGGTCTGGAACTCCAGTCTTTGAGGACCAAAGTCCTGCATGTTTTAGATGTTTCCCTGTTTTAGCACACCGCGCCACTAGCAGAGTTGTTCAGACCTTGATGACAAGCTAATGACGACCATTAATCAGAATCAGGTGTTTTTTGTTGCAAGGAAACATCCCAAACATGCGGAACTGTGCCCCTGGAGGTCTGGAGTTCAAGACCCCTGAGAAAGATGGTTGGCACTTGGTCTGGAATAGCATTAATGTGAGGCTGAAAGATGAATTCTCTCATGATACGCTGACCCTGTTTTGTCAGGAGTGCAATTGCTTCATAAGGTGCTATTTTAACAAAGTAGATTCTGTACTTGGTTTTGAGGAGCTCATAAAGACAAATGATGCTGCTTGACATTCACTTTGTAATGGTACAGGTGTTCTGAAGATGACACCAATGATTAAAACTGTATTACATACTAAACCAGTTAGATTAATCAATCAATCAAGCCACCCTTTTTTTAAAAATTATAACTGGATTTTCTAAATAATCAATTTATGGCTGGTCATTTAAACTTTGATAGATCATATCTATCTATCAATACGTACACACACATATATACACACACACACATTTTGTGTGTGTGTGTGTGTGTACAGTACAGTATGTATCCTGCTTGCGTCACTTCCAGGGTCACATGATCTACAAGCCACTCTCATCATCATCTTCATACGTCACCACCTCCTCTGACCATGATGAGTAATCCTCCCACCCCAACATTTCACCTTTTATCTGCTGGAAGACTGAAATAAAACAAACGTTTAGTTACGTCATTATCACCCATCTCTATTCATTTGTTTGTTTTTGTGCCAAACCTCTATTTCTCCCTCATCTCTTGTCCCCCTCCCCCTTCCACACTTCCACCCTTTCCCCTCCCTCATCTCTCTTCCCCCCTCCCCTCCTTCTCTAACTCATCTCTCATCCCCCCTCCCCTTCCTCATTTCCCTCCCCTCCCTTCCTCATCTCTTCTCCCTCCCTCCATCATCTCTCCTCCATCTGCTCTTGTCGGCGGTAGGACTGAAGGATGGACGTGGTAAACCAGGTACAGACATCTTAAATCGCATGTTTTCGTTTCATCTTCCACTCCTTTTATTGGTTTGGTTCATGGCTAGGGCTGGGTTTGAGTTGCGGATCCGTCTCTGTTTGTGTCTGTGTGTGTGTGTTTTTTTTCCCTCTGTGGAGCATCCCTGCGTCGGCCTGCATCCCGGTGGTGGGGGGTTGGGGGGAGCGTAGGAGGAACCGGTAACGATGGATGGATGGGATTATTTAATCGAACCTCCATCAGAGCCCATATCTCTGTCTAATTGTGGTTTTTCTGGGCCGGGGGGAGCAGGGGGAACCCTGGGATGGAAGTAATCAGGTCTTTGGGTTTTTTCCCCCTGCGCACGGCCTGCAGGAACCAGATCCACTGGACCTGAATTCATCGTACAGCCTGTTTTGTATGTGTGTGTTTGTGTGTGCGCGTGTATATGTGTGTGTGTGTGTGTGTGTGTGTGTGTGTGTTTGGTTGTAAAATGGCAGCCGGTAGAGATAGAGGAGGAGGACATCCTCTGCTGATGTTAGACATGTTGTGAATCGAACTGTACCTGGTTCTGGCTTATGTTTGTGTATCAGACCCGATTGGCTCCAGAGTTCAGCTCCTCCTCTTCAGCAGCTGCAGCAGCTGTGAGACTGTGAGATGAGGACCAGCACAACCAGCCAGTTTGAACTGGAAACCATCAGTACTGTTATGTCTATTGAAGCTCAGACAGAGACACTGTCATTCCTGCAGCCGTCACTGAGGACCAGCTGCTCCATCACACCTACCACAGTACGATGAAGAACATGCAGAATATGTTTTATTCATCACAAAACAAGAGTAGAACCTTTAAAGATGCAGGGCCACTTGCACCAGCCTGAACAGCCATCCTGATGCTTTTCCTCTTCGATATGAAGAAACCGGTTTGGTTCCTCTGATTGTACGTTAATTACCAGGGGACAACAGAGACAGATAAATTGCTTCTGGACTCCAACCAATCAGAGAAAGGCATCATGTGACATAAGTGGAGCTACAACCTGACTAGACTAAGGATATTTAGAATGGCTGCTTTTACCTGTTTGATTAAAGCTGCTATAAACAATTCTGCAGCCATCTTGGTTGTTTTGAATCATGGCTCGAGCACGGTCCTGTGTGAGTCATTGCATAAAGCCTGCCCATGCCCCTGCAGCTGGTCCGGTACAGGTGGCTGTGAATGTAAAGAGTACCAGACACATTTCACCAGGGAGAAATAAGGGGAAACAAGTAGTGAATTAGCACTGTTACTATCAAAGCTCAGGTCCAGAGTTTAACCCAGAGTTAAACTCCTACTCTGTTCTTAGTACGTATTTAACCCACAGCTGATCTTAGTTGCGATGTCCTGTCACAGTCACTAGAGATCTCTATTAAACATGATACACATGTGGTTCAGCAAGAGTCTGTCATTTCTTCAAGAGCACGAGCTGTGGGATGTGTGTGGAGTGAAGCTCCACTGACCCCCACTCTAAACCAGAGCTATGTGACGAGTGAGAGTTAGTTCTCTGGGAAAGGTGCTCCACTGGCTGGAAGTCACTTAGTTATAGGTCCAGAGTGAGCATCATGGGAGCTAGAACAAAGGTGAAGTAAAAACCTATGTTAAACAACTGAGACCAAAATGTTTTTTGAACCAGCATGGAAATATGGTTATTTCTAGTCTAACCCTGGAGAACCCAACAACCCTTTTTTTTTTTTTTTTTTTTACATTGGGTATTAGTAAAAAATGGTGGTCAAATTTGACCCCATGAACCCATGGGGTCAAATCTGGTTAAAGCAGACATAAAGCAGACATTTTACAATCAAGTGGTCAGTTGAGGAACTCCAACCAATCAAACTCATTCATGAGACTCAACCTGGAAATTAAATGGACAATGCTTGGTCCAGATCAGGTGGCTCCAACCCTGATCATCAAGATCTACTGTCCTCCATGTTTTATATGTTTCCCTGCTTCAGCACGCCCTGATACAAGTGACTGTGTCCTTAACAAAACTGTGCAGAACTTGATGACAAGCCAGTGGGAACTATTAATCAGAATCAGGTGTCTTGGTGCAGGGATATATTTAAAATCTCCAAGACAGGGGTCTCTATTCCTGATCCACAAGAGCAGGGGTGGGCAATCCTGGTCCTCGAGGGTCAGTGTCCTGCATGTTTTAGATGTTTTCCTGCCTCAGAGCACCATGACACAAATCACTGTGTCATTGACAGTTGTCCAGACCTTGCTGACAAGCTGATCATGATGATTAATTAGAATCAGGTACATTAAAGCTGGGGAACATCTAAAACATGCAGGAACACAAGCCCTCAAGGACTGATGTTGGACACCACTGATCTAAAGCATGCAGGACAGTGGCTTTCGAGGACCAGGGTTGGAGATCCTTGCGCTAGTGCATCCCTGGGCCTCCCTACAGTGCAAAAACAACCAAGGCACGCTCAGCAGCCCCTCCCTCCTCCACTCAGAGCTGCACTCACCCAGTCGCCTCCTACAAATGTATTGAGCATGCAGGAAGCCGTTGCTGGCTGGTCCTGTACTGGCCCAGTGCTATTGAATAATATGTACATATGTATAGTTGAAGGATAAACTTTCTTATTTCTCCTTCTGTCTGGGTTCATTTGTACCTTAATGGGAAAATGATAGACCAGTATTGTTTTGAGTCAGTTTTTGTGTTTATTTCTATGCACGCATGGATAAAATTTACAAACCCGTGTTGGAGCTTCAGTCTCTCTAAACCAGGCATGGAATCGAAACAAAAAAGCCCGACCTATAGTAAAACAGCCTTTTAACTATTCTCGGTTTTAACCCAGAATAGTTAAAAGTACTTCTCCATATGTGTAGCCTAAGAGGCTCTATCTGTTAAAGGCGTGTGATTTATTGCATGTGGTGCATTCAGTCTGGTGTGCAAGCTGTAACAGAGCAACACAGCTCCTTATATGGAAGAACTCCTAATATGGTCATCATGGAAGTTATCATACAAGCTGCAGGAAGATTAACAGAAAACATATCAAAAAGCTAACATATCAATAATATAACAGTAAGTATGTATTTATTGATTTATAAACCTAGCACAAAAAAGTAGGGAAATGTGTGTTTGGCTGATTATTTCTTTGTTGTAACAATGCTTTTTGACAATGAATCTCATACTGTTGGAAAGCCTGTTTATTTAGCTTTTAAATGGTTCCACATTTGTAAGGAACATTTATTTGTGGGATGAGCAGCAGAGATGAGTATGTGGGTTGTGCCCATGAAAAACTGGCCAAATTTTCTTTAGCAATTTTGCCCTCAACTCTTGTTTGGAGGATTGGATGATTGTGGTTTGAAGAAACAACAGACTGACCGCCTGATAGGATGGCTCTCTGATTCTCGCGAGACTAAGAGGGAAAGATTCATCACAGCGGCGCCCTGTCAGTAACAGCAAAGCCAGTAAAAACTTTTTTCTTCATCATTAAGATAAGAATAATAATTTACCATTGAACTAGCAACTTAAAAACCAGAGTACACCTACTGCAAACTGGGAAAACTTTCGGACCTTGAAGTGTACATCGGCCACTTTTTACTGCAAATACAATATAGACTCTAAAAACAACTCCACAACCCAGCCGGATACATTGCACCCAAACAAAAGAAAGAAGACCTCTTCCACCGATACTAACAACCAGCAGACGACAGAAATGGATGTCAGTGTATTATCATCCATCAACAATAAACTGGAACCACTGGTAACACCACACAACGAAATAAAAGAACTCCACTCTAGCCTGGAATTTGCCTACACCCACATCGAAAAACTTCAACAGTCTAATAACTCACTTCCGTCTACCATCAAAACACTCAATGAAAGGAATGGATTCTGTCACAAAAGAAAACAAATCATTAAAAGAAACTATACTGGACATCCCAACAAGAAGCATGTGTGACCATATAATTTTCTCTGGCATTCCCAAAGCACTGATCCAAGATTTCGTGACGACACAACTCAAACTTCAACCAAACACCGTCAAGCAGATCACCTTTCATCGTGTTCACTGCCTTGGATCCCGAAATGACAGGAACCAAAGTGGAACACTGTAAACACAAACCAAAACTCAAACCCCTCCCATTTTATAAACAAATTAATGACTAACCCTCAGTTCTGTAACCACTTCCTTAATTTTTTAAAATTTATTTCCTGCTTAAGTGTTCACTTCTTTTTGTTTCCCCTTTTGTTTTAGCTTCATAATTTTTTACTTTATCCTTTTAAATAAAATTCACCATGGATTTATGCAACAAAGGTCATGTTTAACGAATCTGTCTCATAGAATTCCTTTGAAGATTTAACCAAAATATTAGATGAAGGGGTTCTGGTTGATATCATTTATTTAGATTTTCAAAAAGCATTTGATAAAGTTCCTCTTAAAAGATTATTAAGTGAATTAACAAGCTGTGGTACTGAAGGATCTATTTTGAATTGGATAAAAGACTGGTTAGAAAACAGACATCATCGTGATGTTATTAATGGTGTCAGTTCAGGATGGAATAAGGTAGATAGTGAAGTTCATTTCTTGGTCCTGTTCTGTTTTTAGTGTATATAAATGACATAGATGATACACTTGATGTAATGATTAAAACGTTTTCATATAAAACTAAATCATATGCTATGATTAAAGATAGAGAAGATGCAGAGCATATTCAGAATAGTTTACATTGTGTTTTTAAGTGGAGCAAAGGGTGGCAGATATTAACATAGATAAATGTGATAAATATGATTATTCATTAGAAAATTAATCATTACAAAATGTTCTTTTAGAAAAAGATCTTGGCGTAATACTTGATGAAAAACTAAAATCAAATAAACATGTAGTGCTTGCGTAATGAAAGCAAAAAGGATATAACGTGTAATTAGGAGAACATTGGAAAGTCGTTCTAAGCATATTATTCTTAAATTATACAAAGCATTAGTTAGACCATATTTGGAATATGCAGTTCAAATATGGAATCCTTATAACAACAACAACAACAAAACAGATACGTAAGAAAGTGTTCAGCATAGAGCAACTAAACTTAGAGAAAATGTAAGACATTTCTCACATGAAGATAAATTGAAACATTTAGGCCTTACATCATTTAAAATGAGAAGAATAAGAGGTGACTTGATACAGGTGTTTAGGACAGTATGCAGTCAAAATGGATGATTTTGATGTAAATACGTTTTTCACAATCAGAGGAGGGACTTAGCACTAGAGCACTAAAAAAACAGAGATCGAACTTATATATTAGGAAGAATAGTTTCACACAGAGAGTAGTTGATCATTGGAATAAGTTACCAGATAGTATTGTTCAGGCAGAATCAATGAGCAGTTTCAAAAACATGTTAGATGAGTACATATGTAATGGTAATATAGGTAAACTTTATGAATGGCACATCTTAGTAAATTACAAATCAGATTGTAACAGCTCAGTTCCTAAAAGTAATTAACAATCCAAAGACAGGATTATTGAACACCCCCTACAGAATAAAAATTGTTCAATAGCTACTGCAGATTGAATTGAATGTAAACTTAAGTCTATGCGTCTACGATCTTGATGGTTAACCAGGAGATATACGAGTGTCATTCTGTGTTTATCACTGTAAAAAGAGATATTATACCACATAGTGCTTCAGTAATGCAAAGTTGAATCAGGTTGACCATTTATTTATCATGAATGAGGTCAAATACACGCTTATTTGAGGCCCACACTATTGACAGCTGTTTGTTTACATGTGAACTAGCACTCTTCAAAATGGCGTCGCTATACGCACGTCACCTACAACGCTAGCCAATAGGATCTGTCCAGCGCAGTAATAGAGATCACCAGTCTCGAACTCCAGTCCTCGAGGGGCACAGTCCTGCATGTTTTAGATGCTTCCCTGCTTTAGCACACCATGATACAAACAACTGGGCCAGTAACAGAGTTGTCCAGACCTTGATGACAGGCTAATGATGAGCATTTATTGGAATCAGGTGTGTTGCTGCCAGGATACATCAAAAACATGCAGGACAGTGGCCTTCGAGGACTTGAGTTTGAGACCCTGCGTTACAGGGATAAAAGAAAAGGCGGTTTCTTGTAGAATAGTCATACAGCCAGGCGTTTCGGTTGTACCACTCACTTTGAAATAATCAAGTTATCTTCTGTCCCGTCCTCTGAAGCAAGCCCTTTAGCTCCGGCATTGGTCGTCCATTATTTATTACTTCACGTTTTGACTGAATGTCCAATTTTGAGAAATTTTTGAGCTGAGATATTATATCCGCCATTTTTGCAGTCAGTCAGAGCAAAACATAAAATAAGGGACTCCTATAAAATGGTCTCATACTCATCATATAAGAAAAAGAAACAAGAAATGGAGCAGGATCTAGAATAAAGGATTAAACAATTAACTGACCTCTATACCACAAATCCAACAGAACAAATTCAAAATGAACTTAATAATGTCAAAACCCAACTTGAAAACATTTTAGACAAAAAAAGAAAAATTCTTATCCAACAGCTGAAATATGACTGAACTTCCAGTACAGTAATAAAATGGGTAAATATCTTGCAAATCAGTTACAGCGTAAAAAAAAGAGAAATCAACCATTGCATCTATCATAAACCCATCAGGAGAAACTGTTCATCAACCACAAGAAATTAATGATATATTCAAATCTTTCCATAGCAACTTCAAAACAAACCCATCCACTTTCCCTCATGGCAGCACAGGGGAATCACTCATCTCCATCACTTATTTCAAGATAACCAGTTTATGTCATTTCATACACTGGTGTGGGAGTTCAGAGTTGGGGAAGAACAATTTTTACATTACCAACAATTAAAATCCATAAATGAGTCAAAAATGAATATCATGAATAATACATTGAAACCCTCTGAATTAATTAAAGAAATTCTTAAAATTTATCCAAACTTTACAGACTCATATCCAGTTTAGACACAAAAACACCCCTCCCAACAGCCAAATAGGTAAAAGACCTTAAATTCTTCCCCAACCCGACTTCTGGATGAAAATTTCTAATAATATTTTTTCTATGACCAGTAACACAAATGTTCAACTTATACAGCACAAAGTCATTCACAGGTCTCACATCACACAAGGAAAAATGTTTAAAATGGGATTCACAGACAGATACATGCTCACAATGCACCCTGGGTAGCACTGATGACTCATTTTAGACAACAGTAATTCAGAAACTTTCCTCTTTTCTGAGCTGTGGGATCCCTCAGTCACCGTCCTTCTGTTTACTCGGCGGCCTGACAGAAATCAACAATCTCCCAATGAAATACAGAAATCTGCTCCTTATTTCTCTCGCTATCACAGAAAAGAATAAAAAACATTCTTCGCAACTGTAAATCCAAAAATCTTGGCCTATCAGCCACTGAACCAACCTGCTCATCGAACTCATCAGGTTTGAAAGAAGCATTTTCAGTCACAATAACAATCCCTCTGTTTTCAGTAATATCAGGAAGCCACTCTTAACCCACTTCAACTTAGACGGTACACCTGAGTCTGCAGCCATGCACATTCCCACAACTCCAATCAGCATAAAAAAATAGAAAACTATAGTATTATATAAATGTTCTAAACTATAACTATTATTATACTTAACCCTTTTGATATTGGTAATATTGATTTTAATAGCACTGATAATATTTTATATCATACCTATTATTAATTATTATAAACAGCCTTAGTTGTTTGTTCATGCTCCAGCTGGGTACGAGCTCAGGAGGGACTGCAGGTGAGGGGGGGTTGTGGTGTCGACTTGTGGGGGCCCTGGCACCCTCTCCTCCCCCTCCACCTTGGTGCCCTGCCGTGGGGCTGCCCGGCTGCCCAGAAATGCCGTACCTATTTTTAAATGCATTAAACATACACCTACACATACCGATTTTAATATTTACAACAAAAAAAAAAAATAATAATAATAAATTAAAGTAGATGGAGCAGGGAAGAACCACAGTGGGTCGGTGTCCTCTGGCTGGGTGGGTTTCCGAGGCAAGAGGATGCTTTCCCAGTGTGAGACACTGGCTGCATGGCTTTTAACTGCATCACATTATGTTGGGACAGACTAAAAACAAAACAAACAAACAAACAAACCCTACACATTCAAATACAGGATGGACATAGCTTGTAGGGGTTGCTGGGTGGTATTGCAGGGCTGAAGTGGTGTAGTGGTGGTAGGGGGCTCTCCAGTGGTGGTGGGGGGCTCTCCAGGGTGGCACCCACCCTAACTAATTAAACTTGCCTCCAATGGTCATGGCTAGCTGGTGTTGTTGTTGTTGTTATTATTATTATTATTGCTCTGATAAATTAGGGTTTATTATTATTATTATTATTATTATTAGTAGTAGTAGTAGTAGTAGTAGTAGTAGTAGTAGTAGTAGTAGTAATAGTAGTAGTAGTAATAATAATAATAATAATATATTATTATTTTATTAATAATAATTGTTATTATTATTATTATTAATGCTGTGTTGTTATTCCTATATCCTAATCATATGGATATTGAAATTGTTACAAATATCTATTTATCCTCATTTGCATCCTTCTAACCTCCATCATTGACCTACCTTGTTCCCCAGTCTGCTTAGTTTTGCTTCCCCTCTCTCTTTGTATGTGAGTTTAACATATTGTGTCAAGATTGTTTTCTTGTTTACAATGAAAAACATTTAAAACCCCACATATTGGCAATTTAATCATTTATCCATTTAACAAGCAGGAGCCTCAGTAGCGTGTGGAAGAACCACACATGGCCACAACAGCCTGGCTCCTCCTCCTCATGCTGGTCACCAGCCTGGTCCCACACTGCTGTGGGATGGCCTCCCACTCTTGAACAAGCATTTGTCTTAAGTCAGCCAACGTGGTTGTGGTAGTCACCCTGGCATAAACAAGTGTTTAATGGGGTTAAAGTCGAACTGATAACAACCACTCTTATTTATCAGCAGGTGTGTTCCTGTTGGGAAACATCTAAAACATGTAGGGCAGTCGATCTTGAGAACCAAGGTTGAAGACTACTGGTCTCCGCTACTCTGTTAATGACCCAGTCATTTGTATCAGGGCGAAGCAGGGAAACATCTAAAACATGCAGGACTGTGGCCCTCGAGGACCAGGGTTTCCCTCCCCTGTTTTAAACGTGCCTCAGTCAGTTCAGCTGCTTTTCTTGGACATCCCATCTTGAACAGCTCCAGATTTCACTGACATTGCTTGACTGCGTTCATGATGATGTGACATCATGTGGGGTTTCTGCATAGAACACTTGGTCTCTTTGTTAAATTTTGACCTGTGGCAGATTCTAGTTTTTCGGGTGGCCGTTGGGACATCCATTCATGTCTATGGATCTCAGCATGTAATTTGTGTCAGTAATTGTGACTCCAAAACAATCCAGACTAAACTTGATTAGATGGTTCATTAGACCTGCTTTTAAACACAAACACCGACAAGACTCAGAGTATATCCTTGATTTACTGCAGTGAACAAATGTTGCATTTTTGTTTGCTGTGAAATTAGTTTTATAAAGAAATCAAGGATTTTCTGTAAGTGTACTAACTCTGCAGGTTCGTGTTAATCTTGTAGCGTACTTCCTGTCTCGGTATAGCGGCAGATGAACTGATCTGGTCTTTGTGATCAGGATCAGCTGGGAGCTCAGCTCCCGGTTAAACTAGTTCTGGTTTAAGTTGGAGCACGTCAAAGTGCAGCTAACCGACAGCATGTTAAATCTCCTCTGATGGGTTTATTTACTGTTTCTGGTTGATTCTGGTTTCATGTGCTGACAAACACATTAATATGTGAATCTTAAATCCCCTCTGTACCAAAGCAGGAGACTGAAACTAAAGACGCATTATTGATCTGTTTGACTGAACACAAGATGAGATGTTTTCTGTCTGTTGAATTTCTGTGCAGTTAATTTATACAACCACATCAAACAGGTTTTAGTTCAAGGAACTTTATCAGTTAAAAAACAGCACAGTGGGTGAACCCAGCAGATCTAGTTCTATTGTGAGCAAGGGTCCACATAGTCCAGGGGTGGGCAACCCTGGTCCCGGAGGGCCGGTGTCCTGCAGGTTTTAGATGTTTCCTTGTGTCACACACCTGAATTAAAACAATGGTCATCAGGAGCTTGTCATCAAGGTCTGCACAAGTCTGTTAATGACACAGTCATTTGAATTAGGTTGAAACAGAGAAACGTCTAAAACCTCCAGGACTCTTTAGGACCAGGGTTGTCTACCTCTGAATTAGGTGTATTGCTGCAATAAATCCAAAGCGTGCATAGTGGCTCTTGAGGGCTGGGTTTGAGACCTCTGGCCTGAAACATGCAGGATAGTAGACCTTGACCACCATGGTTGTAGACCACTGGCTATAACACTGAAGCCCTCAGAGCCACAGTGGCATGACGGGAGACATGCAGAAACTAATGCTCCATCAGATTAATGAAAGAAATTGCTGTCCTGTACTACTGATTCACTGAACCCAGAACAGCTGCTCTTCAGCTGTAGCCGCACGCCATCTATTGACTGAAGTCCTTCATGAGACTAATTGTTCAAGCAACATCAACAATTGTTATTATGACAACTAATCCACAAAGGTTTGCTAGTTCAGTAGCCAGTTCACTTCAGTTATTAGAACTGATTCACAGAAAGGTATTAGTACACTTCATCCAGGCACCTTTATTAGTACAACATCTAATCCACATATATTCACTAGCACAGCAACTAATCCACGGAGGTTTAAAAGGAAGACAATAAACTGAGGCTGACTAGTAGTAGGACCGAAAGCCTTGTGAATCAACAAAGTTTTTGAGTTAGAATAGACAATGTTTTTAAGGTTAGCACAGCAAAATAAGTTATTATGCTCCCGTTTGTCTTTAAGGACTGTATCTAAACGGTGAGTCAGTCTTGCAGAAGGTTTCTACTGCCACGCTAACCTTAGTTGTCACTTTGATGAGAACACATTCTAACTCAAAACCGTTCAAGTTTATGTTGTTTTAGTCCCGAACAAAAGATTTTTCTGCTTACCATCTAATAAAAGACATATTGTTGATTTCAGATCGGTTGATTTTAGAACAGATTTTCACTTTACAGTGCAGAAGTGAATAGGTCATGGCTGTCGTGTGTATTCTGCTTCCATTTATAGCATTTATCTTGTGTACATCCTTCTCACCCTGGACAGAGCTTGTTTAACCCCCTCCCCTCAGGCAGAGACTACGGTCCATCCGGACCAGAACTTCCCACCACAAGAACAGCTTCTTCCCCTCAGCCATCAGACTCATGAACA
>JAOWBL010001362.1:0-15505 GCA_028564865.1 Zenarchopterus dispar | reverse complement strand
ACACACACACACAAACAATCTAAGGAAGTGGAAAAGGTGAAGAGTTTGAATTCATGTAAGTCTAAAAGTATACAGTCATGTCACGTGAAAAACAAAGAACATCCCCTGTCACTTACTGTCTACGTTTTTATGAATCAGGACATTTGATAAATGGAACAAAAATACAGTGTTTTATAAAGTGCCAATACAAAAGTATCAAAAACTGTGTCAAAATACAGAAGCACTAAGTGAAAACCTAGGCAGTAACTCTTCCCAGGATGGGAGGCCCCAACAAGTCAAGCGACAGTCAAATCAGGTAATGGTCAGAGAAATCACGAAAAAGCGCAAAAACTGCATCTCACACTTTATAAATATGTTAATATGTTAAATGTTAAAACTCACAACAGTAAGAAAAAAAACAAATTGTGTGGAAAAATGTCAAAAGAAAACTTCTTCCTCCTACAAATAGCAAAGCAGCAAGTCTTAAATTTCCAAAGCTCCAATTGAGAAAAACCATAACTTATTTGGAACAGCATTCTTTGGACAGACATATGTACATATACATATGTATATATGTATACATTAAAAAAGGGAGTCACCTGACCACATTGCATGCTGCCACATTTGATGAAGACCAAACAGCATATTAGCACACAGACTAAGTCAAACACTGGGGTGGAGAGCTGATAGTTTAGGCTTCTTTTTCTTTTCTTGCAGTCATTGAGTCAACAATAAACTACTTTGTTTACCAAAGTATCAGTATACTAGAGGCAAACGTTAGGCCATCTGTTTGACAGCTGAAGATGAGCCAAAACTTTTTCAACAGAACAATAGATGATCAGGACCAGTAGGTAAACCTCCAGCAGAATGGCTAAAACAGAAAACAATCAAGATATTGTAGTGTCCCACTCAATATCCAGACCTGCACCTGATTGTGTTGCTTTCACAGCTACCTAAGGGAGATATGAATTAACAAACAACACCCAAAACTAAAGGAAAAGCAAAAATACTGTAAAGAGGAGTGGACCAAAATTCCTCCAATACAATGTAGGATACTAAGAAACCAGATACAAAATTAATCCTTTAACTTTGATACAGAAATTAAAGCATCTGCTTTCTTTTTCTTTTCCACTTGGAATAAATGATACTTTTTGAAAGTATGTGGGTTCTTGTTCTGTGGCTTTCCAGGGCTTGAGCTGTATAAATCCATCTATGCAAAGTGTCTGCTGACAGAAGCTACCAGCGCCCAACATTTACATGTCAGTGTGACATCCAATACAGCCTCAGTTTTGCCAGTTATGGAATTTTAATACTGAGCTTCCTCTAAATATGTGAGTTTTAGTTGAGCATCAAGTTTTTTTTCATTCATCTATATGTGCTTACATAGATCCATAGATGCCAGATTATCTGATTTGAAACATGTCATAGCCTTTTTCTACATCCAGGATGCAATAAATCGCTGGTGATAAAATCAAGCCAGTCAGAGCATTCCTCATGTTGCTGCAATTCCTTCCAAGATAGTAAACCAATATTGTTGATTTATGGTCCATCAACCAACAATCATTTATGCTTCTCTGGTCTGGCAGAACTGAAATAGAAGATATACTGAATAGGGCTGTTAAAAGAAGCTTGAAAGGTTGTCATGGAAATGTGAAAAAAAAAAGAATTTGCTAACAATCTATTAAAGCTTACTGCAGGAAAAACAACTTCAATGATCTCTGTTTTGGAGCAAAGATTCTTCTTGACTACAATGTACTGCCATGCTATAATATCTTTTACGCAGTAGACACTGATGCTAAATAATGGAAAATCCTTTTTATGAAACATAAATTCATCATCTCATTGGTGAGTTCTTTGGAGATAATCCTGAGGTTAAATACGATCCAACAAAGAGTTTAATTTAGCCCTGTACAGCTCTTTTACACTGCCAGACTAACACTAAACACTGTTTTTATCCTAAAGTATTTTGGCAGTATGGACTAAAATTACAGTCACTGTTAAATAACAAGTTGTCATCCACCATATTGCCACACCCACAATCACCTCAATAGTTGTCATCTGTTAGACACACCCAGGATGTTATTTAGCTCTGCCAAGGCCCTCTTCCCTCCAAAAAATGCTGCCACCTGAACAAGGAGAAACTCTCCCACTGAATGCTTTCTGCAGGAAAATGATCCATATCCAGCTCAGTGGTTGCATTAGTAATATGATATCATCCACTAAGCTATCTATCCCAGCCAGTATACAAAATAAACATGCAATGGTGAAAGCGAAGTCTGAGATCTTGTGTTTAAATGTGCACACCACATGAGATGTTCAATGTTCCAACCCAACCCATTGGCTAAGTAGTTTTTACAGTCACCTTCATACTTTATAGGTAATCTCAGGTTTAAATGTTAGATTTAATGTTCCTTAAAAAGTTTTCCTCTTGAGATCGAAAACTTTTGAATTTTGTTAAATAATTTTGTGCCTAAATCTCATAAGTGTCTCAGAATAATAGCAAAACTACTCCAAAGTATGTTTTTTCCTGCTTCATTACATATCTTCTTAATTATATTTTATTATAGATTCTCTATCATCCAGGTTGTGGTAATCTTTAGCTCTAAAACTGGAGGCAACTAGACTTCTGGACTTTATTGATGGCGTAGCCTGTTCAGGTCAGATCTGATCCTTCTTCTTCTACCTATTTTGTTACTTCTCTCCTCTGTGGACTACCCAGCAAAGCCTTAAAATATGTTTAAAATTAAAATAATTCTGTGCAGCAGCAATGTACATATGCTTTTAAAAAGGAATTTTACATAGTACTATTTAGTTCTTCCTCATGGGCAAGAATTACATCTGGAAACGTACTTTCCATTGATGTTATTCTCCAAGGGCAAATTAAAAAAAAAACAAAAAAACGATTGAGTTGTTACATTTTAATAATCGACACTGCTTAAATTAAAACCTACCTTTAAGAAACATGGAATTCTCTTTAATTTAATTATTTATTTCTTTAACCCTTTAAACATGCTCGCACAGACAAAAGGACTGAATGCTTTTAATTATACAATTATAATGAAGTGTGGATAGGAAATGAGGGCTTCTGGCTGGTGTGCATCAAAGGCAGTAAAGGGATCAGGTTTCTGATTATCTTAACAGTATTCTTCAGAATTCAATACCTGAAAAACTTAGCCCCCATAGAAACAAGATCGCTGCTTTCTCTTTGACCTCAGCTGGACCCACTCCCCTCTCAAATAATCTGGACTGTATGACATATCATTAAGTGAACTTAAAAAATATGTAGAATTCAGTATATTTACATTGCAGGAAGTCTGTGCTGTGAATATACTGAATATGTGGGAACTTGATTTGAACATGTGGTTGCTTTTTTTGTGCTTTGCTTTTTGCAACTTTGATAATTTTCCTCTGTGAATAAGGTTTAGTTAGTGTGATAGGCAGGATCTGCTCAGAAACTTTGTAGCTTAGTAATACAGTGATTTTCACATTTATTTTAACTGTGTAATAGCACGGGGCAGCACTACATTTCCTGATAATTGGGTAGGTCAGTTTGTCATGGTACGAATGAAAAGGAGAAAGAGGAACAGCAGATGCAAATGGTAGAGAGGCTTTAGGAGGGAAATGCTCCATTATCCAGTACATGTATAATACTCCATGTTGCCTCAAGGAAAACAGAGCACAGTCAGTGTGTCAGCTGGGGCTCTAGCAGCAGCAGATCTATTTAAAAAAAAAAAAAAAAAAAAACCTCATCCTAGAATTAATGAAATGAGCCATTCCATGAGTGTCTAATCAAAACTAAATGCTTTTCTGAAGCGCATCATCATTAGAGTCCATCAGTTGAAGTACTGTAGGCTCTATAGTATAATGGATCCCTAATGATAGCAGTTATCATCAATGGTGAACTCAAACCTCTTTGTATCAGACATCAGTTCTCAGTCAGTTGCACTCTATATCTGTCTCATTCACTGGAAAGCTATCTAAATGGCAAATTGCAATATAATAAATTGCCAACTGTTCTGATACTTACGCTCAATTTTCCCCACATCAAAGCACTCATCTTAAACCTTCATAACAGGCATTAACCATGGGGAAAAGCCAGCAAAGCGGCTGATCACTTGTACATGTGCACACTAGGGGGCAGCAGACACTGGGCCCTGGGGCAGTGATGCAAATGTTTGTGCAGATAAACTTTTTCCTCCACCCCTCTCCAGCCTGTGCCGAGATGATCTGTGTGTGACATCATGCGGCCATCCAGGCCTGAACTAACACCTGCAGGTGCTAGGGGACAAACACTGGTAGTGCCTGTCCCCCCTCTGAGAAGTCCTTAAAGACAAGCAAAACCCGAGGCCTTTCAGCTCACTTCAGTGTTGGCATAGCAACACAACCTGGACAGCACACAAGAGTCATTGACCAGAGAGGCCTGAAGTATCAGATCAATGGTGCTCTATTGAAACCTAGGATTTACCCCTAAAGCTTGTGGGATATGCAAGGTTAAGCTCCAGCTCTGCGAGACACAAACATGGCTGTCCCAGGGAGAGTCACATAATGGATCAGCTCATTACTAGAACATATGTTTTGCAAGCAGGTCAATGATGAAAAAGGATAGCGGAGCCAGATGTTGAATTTTTTTGTCATGGAAGAACAGATCAGTGGCATCACCTTATAAAAAAATAGCTTTTATTTATCTTCAACAAGCTGCACAGAACCGTTAAATACTATTGCATGGAGTGCTTTTGAATACAAATATAACTGACAGTCATGTTAAACAAAACAGTTGCATGAATAATGCACATGTGCATGTTGGAAAGGATCTGAAACTGCAATATTCATGTTGCACTGCTGTTGTTTTAGAACCACAAACATGATGCATAAACAGAACGGCTTTGTTTGGGATAATTACAATGTTGGTGAGGAAGTAATGTGGAGACTGTGTGGGAATGATTGCCTTGCACCTCAGTGTTAATGTAGTGACTCAAGGATCAGAGAGGTGAGAAGAAGTGATGAGAAAGTTCACTCCTGCACACATCCTGCTTACTTAAAAGTCTGTAAGAGATTCATTGTAATTCAGAGACCCACATAAATGTACCTGAAACCCACCCACTGGCTACACTCCTCACATCAACTTTCAATTTTCACTTGCCATCTACTCTAGTTAGTGCACACCTGTTTAAATGCAGATTTCAAGTAAACCTCTCTTGGGAAGTCTTAAATTTCACTGCACAATACAGAAATAAATATGCAGATGAATACTTGGCTCTTCAAGATGTGACTGCACATAGACATACTTACCTGTAACATCTTGAACTTCACCATGAGTTACCTTCCCTATCTCTAATTTCATCATCCTGCTTTATTTTCTTGTCATTTCCCCTCTGTTTTCCTTGTCTTCCAAATTCACCTCCTTCTGCTTCAAATTCCATGATTGCCTGTTTGCTTCAGTTGAGCTGGATACTCACACAAGTGACTGGTTACTCCTGCTTAACAATTAAGCTCCACCCTTCTAGAACCAGATCATCTCAGCCATTGCCACATTCCTCATGCTTCTCTTTCAAGCTTTTGACCCTTCTTATTATGCAATTTCTACTTTCCTTGACTGATCTGGTTACTATTGTCAAACTGAATCAATTAAGCACCAGACTTAGATTTTGTTCCATCTTCATGCTGTGTTGTTTGTTTGAGTCATCTGCTCCCGAGACAACCTTATTGCATTGACATATCTCATGCAGTCAAACAGAAAGACTATTCAACATTTAAGTTTGATAAAAGCTCTGAGTAGCAACATATTTTTGGTTCAAAGGACAGAATACATGGATTCTCAACACATATTTACAAGTCATCAGGAGCATTTGCCCATCTTGAAGTGCTCCTTTTTCTGAGTAAGTCCCAAATTCCTAGATGGGAGTTCAGTTGTCCAATCTTCCACTTCTTACTTGCACTTAACATACTCAGTTCTACATTTCTAACAAAGCAAATATACAATTATACAAAGACAAAATCTCTTCATTTCCCACATAAAAGATACAAACTTTAACAGGTTCTTCAGTTAATCACAGTGCATATATACTGAAATTTAATCATGTTTCTAAAATAAAGTAGTAGTGTACACAATACATATATGAGTGGGCTTACAGAAGCAAAATTTCTCATTGATCAGCACTTAGAGAGTAATGTGAACAGCCTTTTTGGCAGGAAAGGAATTATAAAGCGCTTTGTAACAGAAAAACTGTCTCCACAAACCCAGGGGTGCGTGAGCAGAAATTAGACATTGATCCATAATTGGAAGTACTCAGTCATGAAATGTAAAGACTAATTAAAGAAAGAGAGCCTTAATAGCATCCATTTACATATTCAGCACACTCATTCATGACTGCTCACTGACTTATAGCCCGTGAGAGACGGAGGGTTGATCTGGGAGGCTGTGAAGAGTTGAGGTAGATTGCAGAATGATGGACTAACATTAAGCATCTGACTGCATCAATATTAACTTCTCAGATAAAGTGACTGAAACACTATTGTGACTTTCCTCTTAATGGCATACATGAGAAATGAGCTTGTGTCCATAAGCCATACATCTTCAAATACTTCACCTGAGGTTGCAACTCTGGCTATTCCAGCATCAACACATGTACAAAGAGGGCGGGTGTGAAAGAACGCAAGACCATCGACACTTGTATGAAAGTACATGGTGGAAAAGGTGACTTGTACAAAGAATGACACTTCACCTGGAGGCATAGACATGTCTGCTGGTCTGGCTATGCTGAGGGGCTTGGAGTCTACCCTCTGACACCCCAGAGACCCACTGAGGTATGCACCCTGGCTGATTACATGTCAGGGTCGTTCAGACATGCTTAACAGGCACAGAGCTGCAAGCGAGCAGAGCCTCTGGTAGCACCCTTAATTTTCCCTATGCATGACATGCTTTCATCTTGTTATGGCTGGGGCTGATAATGAGGGACAGCAAAAGATTGCTTTTCAGTGTTAGCATGAACAAATGTGTAGTGCAGAGATGTGACAGGCACCTTTCCCATTTGTTTTTGGTTTGACTGAATCTCTAAGCGAAAGCAGGGCTGCCCATTTATAAGTTCTTCAGTGCCCCTTTCTTTGTACGGGTAGAAGTCTCTCCTTTTCTGTAGTCTTTTTTCTTTCAACATACTGGCCTTCTGCCTTTCTTAACAGCCAAGAGCTTTGTAATAGGATCATTTGAATATTTCTCTAGTACAGGTTAAAGAACTGAGACAGTCTGGGTGCAAGGTTAGACATTTCTTGAAATGCAATAAATTTCAGGATATAAGCCAATCATTTTGAAGGGCAAGCTAAATTGAAGCTAATTGATGCAAGAGTACAGACAGAAGTTTCTTCTTTCTGGTCAGATAGATATTTTTGGTGAGGAAAGTCTTTTTATTTTGAAATTGAATGGAAAAATTAAAGATGTGGAGATCGTTCTAACAGCCTTTCTGACTGTTGAAGGAGGTACACCACATCCAGTGCACTCCAGACTGAGCACTTACTTCATTAATGCTATAAAGATGCAATTACAGTCACAAAAGAAGAAACAGAAGAAGAGTTTTTCAAAAGACCTGCAGACAAGTGCATGTTCACTCCTCAGCTCATTCCCCTCTCTCCCTGAGTACCACCTGCAGCAAGCGTAGCAACAACAACAGCAGCAGCAATTTTGATTTAAACAATCTGATTTCACCCAAACTCTCTGTGTGCAGAAAATATCAGAAATGTTCACAGCGGGTAAAACTTCTTATATTTATTTATGTGATAATACCACAAGGCACAACTCCATACTTGCTCATTGGTGGTCATGTTACCCAACTGAAGACATTAAGAAGAAAGAGAAGGAAAATGATAGATCTGCTCTGTCCCTTTCATGTATTATCTCAGAGACAGACTAGAATCTAAATTAAGGGTGGAGAATTAAACAGGATGCAACTGATTTCTGTATTGGTATTATTCTTGTCTAATTACAAAAAACCTGGAAAGACGACTGTGACACAAGCCAGGAGCTTTTGATCTTATTTTTAAATCCTTATTGTAATATCACTGGTAAATTCTATAAACTGCATGTTTTTAGTTTAATCTGTGTTTTTTTAAGCCGTCTCCTTTATGATATGATCCTATCACGGACATAAAAGCTATGTGCTTCAACAATAACATACCCCAGAACTGCACTGCTGACCCCCTGATCACCGTTATTTTCAAAACATACTTATAACTACTTTAATGTTATAGCCATAGTGAAACCACTCTTCTTTCTAGTTTAGCTATATCTTTTGTTTCCCAGCAATGACAATACACAGGTTGTCTGGTTAATCCTTAATGTTAGAAAGTATGAAAAAAACAAATAAAAAACAAATATATGTTATAAACGTAAAGAAGAAAAAAAACTATACACCTATATGTGCTTAACTTTTGCTCGTCATCTTAAATAGTAGTTTCAAAACAGTATTATTCTTCATAAATACATAAAAATGAAACAAACAAACAAAACAACAACAACAACAAAAATCTAGTAAATGCAAAACTCAAACTACTGGTGGCCAGACTAATCCTCTGGGGGATTATCCTCTAAGAGCAGGATACTTATCCATAAACCTTTATAAATCTAAACTACACAACTCTCTACTACACATGTAAATCTTAATCCCTCTCTCACCAGCATATCCACTATCAACCACTTGGTGCTGATAGTGTAATCTGACCCTCCATGCAAACCAACATCTTTCTTAATGTTGGTTTGCATTAACTGGCAAAATGTTTCAAATTATGTTGTAAAACCACTGCCATCCACTGCATGCATATGTTCTTTTAACTTCACAGCCAACTAGTCCAGATGCATGTAGTATGGTTTAAATTATCTCTGCTGAATGTTATTATTATGTGAGTGGTAAACTGGGGGGAAAAAAATGCAGCAAGCTGCATTGAGGCGTACATTTATTCATTTGTTTCCCTGGCAATGGAACATAGGAGCACCCTGAAGAGTCAGATGTAATCTGGGCTGACTACTGTAATCAGCTGCCTGTTCTGTGCAACACAGAATATGGCACATCTCTGCAGATGTCCTTATCAAGAAAACTAAATCACAATTTGTTTTATGTTACAAAAAACTTGATTGATTGTTTCTCATCAGCCTGAAGTTGCAGCATTTAATAACACTCCTGGACCTCACTCAATCTTGGTAAAAACATTTTCAATATGAAGGGTGTGAAGCATCCAGGATGTCGCAAATGAATGTTGCAAATCTAACATAATTTCGATTAATAAAAGTCTTTTTTTTTTTTTTTTTTTTTTTCTTTTTAAAGACAGAGTTGACAGTTGTTGGTTGGTAAATGGTGCCAATGAGGCTCCACTGGAAGTATTTTATGGTAAGTGGAGGCCACTGGAAATTAGGCTGATTCATTATTAAGAGTGTTAGCGCTAAGACTGTCAAGTTTCTATTCTTGTGTGTCCTTAATGCAATAGGGCCACTTCATTTCAGCTTTGATTTATGAAACATTATGCAGCATTAAAACCCACAACATGTGGCTCATTTTCAGGATTGTTGGGCACAAGCAAAACTTGATTCATTCAAAAATCAAGAGGGTTTGGCACCCTTTGTCAAATTAAAGCGAATTAGAAGTCAAAGATTTGTTGATTATTGTGGAAATAGTTTTCTTCCTCAAACTGATTTAGTTGTTTCTGATAACGCTAGATGTTTTTCATATCTTTCTGACTAGGTGCATATAGATGTAAGTAATTATGAGCCCACAGTATATCAAAGAGAGAATGATACATCAATATTTAATAAATCCTTTTGAAGAGGCTGAAAGAACTATAAAAGCCATCTGGAGTTGTTTGTTTTATTTCAGTGCAACTAGAAACAGCAGAAGCTAACAACAATTTTATTCTTAAAGATTTTCTAACTTTGAAATTAAAATAAAATGAGAGCTCTCTGCTGAGTCCCAATCCATTACCATGCAATTGTATGATTTCATTTCCTCTGGGAAACATTCAAACTGAACAAACTTTACAAGGCTGCTTAAATGAAAAAGTTGTGGATTTTTGTAACACAAATTAATATGGCTGATTTAATTATATTAATTTGATCTCTGTGCTGATTTGATTCCAATAATGTAAAATAAGGCACATCAAGACTGACTGTAGTTAGAAAAATTGGGGGGTAATGAAGTGGTGGTCCATAAGGGAGATCCTTCTGCACCCAGATGGTCTTAATGAACTACTAAGGCCCAGACACTGAACTTTTACTGACCCCTTCACTTATGGCTTATGGTATGCTGAGGAAGCAGGACTGCTTTTATTTTGAAGGAGTTCACCTTTAATGGTGACAAAGTCAACTTTTTAATCTACCAGAGTGCATTTCACCCAATATTATGTGTGCTTCATAGAAACATTTTGTCCTTTACTGTAAGATCCCATTTTGGTTTCTTTGACCGCTGTAGCACTGCTGTTATCTATCCAGGAAAGAAACCTATGGTGAAGTGTAAATTTTAAAAGTTTTACAATAAGTGGCACTTACAGAATATTAGGGGGAATAATTACAGAATAAAGTATAAAATAATGTGTACTGTATATGTTCATATATGAACAGGAAGTGAGCTGGATACAAAAGTGAAATATTAGTCTCAATGATTTATTATATTTCCCACAGTTTCTTAATTATACATAGAATGACAATTAACAACTTTCAGTAGAAACAAAGCACCATTTAACATAGTTACCGCAGCAAAACAAAGGTTACACACAAGAAGAGATCCCATTCATGTTTTAGTCTTTGTTTTTGGTTTTTGTTTTGAAATTCTGATTTTAAAAAATTATTAGCCTTCAAACTCTTAAGCTGAGCACTAAAATACACAGCAAAGAGACCCATTAAGCAATGAAGCTTTAGTGAATCTTGGATGGCTTTTCACTCATAATTGTGTGCTCCATGAATTTCTTTCCCTAAATTAGAGTGAAGTGACACTCACTGTTCCCTGATATTTCTATCTGGGCAAATTCTGCTCAGTTATTTTAAGTCAAAATTGCTTTCTGTCTTCATACTATTGCAGCTTTCCATGAAAATGTGTCCCTGAACTATTACTTTTTTTATGCATGGTGCTGTCTGTTGTAGAAAAATTTTGAGAAAAATTCTTATTTCTGCAGGAAGAAGAACAAATTTACAAGATGTCACTGCAGAAAAATAATGTGCTGGCTGATGAATAATTACCAGCTTGGCTGTGAAGCAGACAGTGATAAACAGCTGATGGTTGATTGTAGGCAATTTCTTTCACAGAGAATCAGAAGAGGTTGGAGTATCAGCTGTGAATGGGCAGAAAGAAGCAACTCAGCTGGTGAGGCCAAGGAGCTCAAAGTGACTAACTGAAATGGTGTACAGAGTGCACCTGCACTATCAATAATGATGTGCTCTCATGTGAGCAACAGGGCTGGGCTCCTGTCATGGAACACACACACATTTACCATTTTCATAGATATTCTTCAAAAGCATTTAACTTCAGCTGACAGTCAAATGGCCAGTGGAAGTGCTAGTAATCCATTTGTAGTGTAGCTTATGAGCTGAACTCTGACTGACCTGTTTGTTTGATGTATGTTGTATTTTTTAACCTGAGACTATATAAAAAAAATCACGTTTAGTTAAACTTTTAAAAATGAAATATATGGAATGTTGAACTTTAACAAAATACAATTACTTGGCATGTGAAGGTAAAGAGGTGCATAGGCTGTCTCATAAGAGGGTCACTTTCCACATGTCTGTTACAATCCAAATTGCTCTGTTTTCTGAAAGTTAGGCATGTTAGGCCTTCTGAGTTCCTGTTATGCAGTCTGCAAGGAGCCGACTATCCAGACCATCTTCCCTTGAATAAACAGCATTATTCAACTAGAAAGCCACCCTCAAAAGTAGACCAGAGTCAACATTGCTCTGAATTTATGAGCTGGAGACATCTACAGCCTGCTTTAAGGATTCCATGCAACATTTTCCTTTCTGTTTGGCTTTGTTTACATTGGACTCATGCCAAGTAAATAAATAAAAGAACAATAATAACTTACCCAAAATCCAAAGATCTGGTGGTTTCTTGACAAAGAGATAGTACCCTTAGGGAAAAGTGCATATAATTGCTTGTCTGAAAGGATACAATCTCTGACTGTTATCCTAGAACCCATCTCTGCATAAATAAATAAAACATGTGATGCTCTGCTGTTACAAAGAGAAATGAAGGAAAAAATAAAATACAAACTGGTTGCACACTTGTTCTACCTATAGTGTTCAAACTCTTCATCATTTTTCTTTTCTCAAAGGCTTGTGAAAGAAAGTACTCTGAGTGACAGCTCAACAGATGCAATACCTATGTTTAATCTCCTGAAAGAACTTCATAGGGATGACTGGAATGGAGGAGGGGATGAAAGTAAAAAATAGGGCATTGTGTATTATATACCAATCATGGGGCATCTCTGGTGTTCTTTGTGAAGTGACTTTGACAGGTGTGGGAATTAAGGAACAGTTCGTCATATGTGGTTCAAAGAGCAAGACTTAGGCTAGACTCTTGTCTCTAGCTTCTTCACTTGGAGGAACAAGCTGAACAGTGTTGCTGGTTATTGACACTGTTTTCTGATAGCTCTTCTATTCTTATTAAAAATGCAGAAACTCATCTAAGACACATACAAATGTAGTATATTGGATCCATGGGAATATAATTGTTTAAGGTCAGCTGTTTGACATGGACATATTGACACATTGACTTTAAATGTAATTGTTATTCCAAGAACATCCTCATGCATACCTTATTTATTACTGTATATACACATATTAAGAAACCAACCTCCAAAGAGACTCTAAATACATTTCATTTAATCATGTTTCCTGATAAAGATTACACAAAACAAATATTTTAAAAAAATGTCAAAAACAAATCTCATCGTAGAATTCTTTTTCACCAGTTTTCATTTCAGTTTCATTTACTCATGAAACCCAAAGCTCAAGATATTCTGACCATTACTCTAATGTGAATAAATGGAGGAGACAGGTGGAAATATTATGAAATTGAGCTTCATATTTTGCATTTCAGAATATATTTTTCAGACAACCAAAACATTTCTATTTATATGACTGAGCTGTCAGAACTTATTATACATGTGAATGGGTGGTCTGAAAAGTCTTTTTAGCTTGAAGGCCACTTTAAGCTCCCAGGATTGATCATGTCAGAAACTGTTTGAAAAGTCAGCTAAAATTGCACTGTTTAAGCTAGATACAAACAAATAAATATGGGTATAACTCAAAAAGCACAAGACAATGTGCTGTATTGTTGTCTATCTCAGTTTTATCATGCTAACCTTATTTTGATATTAATTATAGATGTTCTGAGTGTCTGCCTCTCAGTTTTCTCACCCAAACAGGAAATTACAAGAATTCCTTGTTGCCTTTGTGGTGAATCATTCATCTAGTAATTTCTCTGAGCTTCTGTCTGAATTCTCAAAAATACTTTTTTCTCCCTTATCATCCATACTTATCATCCAAAAATGTGTATCTGCTGAAGACAGATAACATAAACTGACATGAATATAAATGAAGATGTCATAAATTTTGGAACCATTAATTCTATGCTAGGCAATATAAGATTTAATTGGCTTTTCTCAAAATGTGCAAAGAGCAACTCACACTCATCCTCACCCCTTATTTTGTCATATGGCATAGAAAATGAACAACTAATAGTATTTATCTGACCATTTTCTAATAACATTTGAGTTTATATTAATCAGCTGCAAAGCACCAAAGAAGAGCTTTCATTATAGCAGATACTAAACAATTTATCCATTTTCTATTCTTAATTTATTCTGTTCAGTGTTGCAGGGGTTCATGATTGCATGAACAAGGAATCTTCTTTTAGTGCCATGTTGTTCTGTTCTGTGGAGATACTTTCCAGTTTAAATGCCTCCATTTGATAATTTTACTACATAGCATGCAATAAATTTTCATATTTATGCTAATTATGTCCAGCTATTAGAGTCAGTGGGCAGATCACCAGTCCATCACAGACCCACACAAAACAAACAAGACAGCACACATACAAGCTCACACTCTTAGTCTCATGAAAATACCTAGTTAGACCACAAGTCTTCAAGACAAAAAGGCCTTGATCACTTTTAATTTCCTGCTACTCAATTCAGATAAGGCTGAAGACGTTGTCTTTGGACCTGAGGGCCTCTCATGAGAAACACTGAAACTGTTTTCAGAGTGCTGTCTTTACTATTCATGTATGCATATGGCTTTGTTACTGTTAGTATATGCATAAACATATGTTTTTGTCAATCCATATCTCTGGCCTAGTGTGTTGGTGCTTGTGACTATTTCTGCCTTGTGTTCTCAAACTGGAGTATATCTTAGTACGCTACACCGGCCATCGGTATGTTTCTGCCAAAGTTCTCTTCCTGTGATACCAAACATCTTTCTTTCCACTGTATGCTGCCATCCCATGCAAACATCTAAGAGGGGATTAAATTGAACAAAAGATTTGATGTAATTTTCCTTAGCTAGGATGCTTTCTTTTTTTTAAGAACTGGCATAATCAGAGCCTCAGTTGGTTAAAGACACATGTTTATGTTTAATTTATTATAAGACTTTCTGGACAAAAGTATCAATATAGTTGCAGATGCAAAGCCAAGGGTCTTGTTTTCTTAAAGAAATTTGTTAGAACCCGCTAAGTGGAATGAGAGCTAAAAAGCTACTACGTCAGCTCTTCTCTGCCCCTAAATCTGTCCAATGCATAAAATTACACCTGTCATTCAAAAGTTAGATTTACTAAAACCACTTCCTGATCCACAAGCGAAAAACCATTAAAAAACACAAAGGCCTTCAATCAACATTTAATTAATGCAGCAACCTTTTCCTTGTGCTGGAAATCACTTCCCTATCTGTCAGATTAGTTTGAAGACGTAAATACAGATTGAAAATGGCTAAATCAACTCTGATGCTTGGCAATGGAGAAAATAAGTATGCAAATAAAAATGAGAGTAAGAGCGAGACAAGATGCCAAGAGCCTGAGAGCAAGAAGAAAATAGAAATTCTGCAAAAGTTGACTTATTTCCTCCCAAAAGGGATGTCAAGTGTTTCATTGCAGTAGAGGGAACATTGCTTAGCCAAGCATTCACACTGTATATTTCAGTTATTGTGAGTCTCTGGCAAAATATGAGAGTGACAGCACTTTCGAAACTGACAATCAAAAAAACCTTTTAGGACTTTGGCTCGCCAAGCCTTATAAAGCAATTTTACAACTGGTACAAACGTGATGTGTTCCTTACACAAAAGGACAACTAATCTTAGGAGCAAACATTGTGCAAAGTAATGTTATAAAGCAAGTCATGACCTGATATCTCTTGCATGCCACAAAGATGTTGTTTATACAAATGAACTTTCTCTGATGGAAAGTCACGATTTAACCAATCATCAAAAAACAGTATATATGTGTGTGTGTGTATATATATATATATATATATATATATATATATATATATATATATATATATATATATA
>JAOWBL010001361.1:0-15509 GCA_028564865.1 Zenarchopterus dispar | reverse complement strand
AGATAGATGGATAGATACTTTATTGTCATTGCATAAATTTGGTGCTCAGGAAGATAACTCTTAAAAACATAATAAATACATAAATGGACATTAATAATTTAAAACTCACACAGACATGAAACATATTGCACCTGTTTCTTGGTCAAGTTATAATGAAAAACTTGCCATAGGTGTCTATTTAGCAACATTTAACATGTTGATGGCAGAAGGATAGAAACTATTTGTTAGTCTGTTTTTGTTTTTATGGATTTCAAACGTCTCCCTGAGGGCAGGCGTTCAAACGGTTTGTGTCCAGGGTTGGGTCTTTTAGAATCTTTTCAATATTTCTGAGACAACGGGAACTGTGGAGATCTTCAAGTGTAGGGAGAGGGCTGCCGATAGAGGTCGCTGGGCAACCTGTATTACCCTGTGGAACTCTTCTGTGCTACTGTGCAGCTGTTGAACCATACACAGAGGCAGTAGGTCAGGATGCTCTCTACTATGGAGAGGTAGAAGGACACCAGCAGTTTCTCAGGGATGTTGTTTTTCCTGAGAACCCTCAGGAAGTAGAGTCTCTTTGTGCCTTCCTCTCTATCTCAGCAGAGTGCATTCTCCAGGTCAGGTCTTCTCTGATGTTGACTCCCATGAAGAAGTCTGAAATCCTTTCCACAGAGTCCTATTGATGGTGAGTGGCTGGATGTTGTTAGCTTTCTTCCTGAAGTCCATGATGAGCTCCTTGGTCTTTACTGTGTTCAGGAGCAAGTTGTTCCTGCACCAGAGATGAGCCCTACTACTGTGGTATCATCAGCAAACTTAACAATCGTATTACTGTGGTGGCCAGGAGTGCAGTTGTGGGTGTAGAAGGTATAGAGCAGGGGGCTCAGGACACAGCCCTGAGGGGTGCCAGTGCTGAGACTGATGGCTGTAGACAAGCGGGGGCCCACTCTAACCCTCTGTGTGCATTTAGTCAGGAAGTCCTTAATCCAGAGGCAGGTGGAGTGTGGAAGTCCTTTGTCCAATAGTTTTGTTACCAGTCTATGAGTGAGAATGTTGTTAAAAGTAGAGCTGAAGTCTATGAATAGTAGTCGTACGTAGCTGCCCCGTTTCCAGATGGAACAGAACTGCATGAAGAGCAGTGGCCACAGTGTCTTCTGTAGACCTATGAGCTCTGTAGGCAAACTGATATATGTCGAATGTGGGGGAGATGAAAGACACGTGGTTCCTGATGAGTTTCTCAAACCACTTATGTATACATACATACATATATACATACATACACACACACACACACACATACATATACATATATATGTGTGTGCATATATACATATATATGTGTGTGTGTGCCTTTCTGTGCCTCTGTCGTGTTTTGATCTGGCTTCACTTCATGAGTGCCTAACAGCATACATGAACCAATTGCTGAAAGATGAGACCCACCTTGAATATTTGACCAAGAGGCGAACAGTCCTGATTCTGAAAGATCCCTAGAAAAGGGCTGTCCCATCCAATAACTGGCCAGTTGTCTGCCTCCGCACAACATGAAAGCTCCTGTCAGGGATCATAGCAGCCAAGATAAGTTGGCACATGGCCTCTCATATGAGCACAGCACTGTTGCTGTTTTTCAGAAAGGACAGAATAGCCTTGAATTCTTTAGGAAGCTTAAGTCCTTCAGTGTGTGAAGGAAAATGTATATCTTCTGTAAGTCTTTAATGAAGGGTGCAATCACATCTGCAGTCATCTGCTGTGAGAACAGCATTAGAGCCAATAAACTTAAAGAAACTGAACAAACTGATTTAAAAAAAAAAAGAGTCTGTCCTGTGGACTGTTCAGGAGCTGTTTCTACAAAGGAGGGTACTTCATAAAATGAAGATGATCATGGTCAAACCTGGGCATTCTCTTCAAAATACAGCAATTCAGAAACAGAGGCCGCTTCAGATCTGCTGCAACATGGACTGCTACAGGACATCTTTTGTGCCCACAACAATAACCCTTTACAATGACTCTTTGAAGAGACTGAAGTAATGACTACTGCAACAATTATTTTCCCTTCAAGTATTTTGAATTGAATTGAATCTATACATACATACTCACACACCTACATATATGTATATGTACACACACACACACAGTATATAGTGTACTGTGTTCCCTCATTACTTAATGTCAAAGATCTATTATTACATTTCATATATTAAATTCAGCTAAACAAAGCACAAACTATATTGTATAACAGATCTCTGTCAAAACAGTTCACCTACCATCAAAGTTGCTTCTTTTTTTTAGGATCCCTGACAGAAATAAGCAACACATCTGCTCCTTCTTCAGATGTTCAGCCAATGGGTGATGGGGTCAGAGTCTACTTGTGACAGAGAACCTAGATAACTGCTGTCAGTGGATGTTGGATTGCTCTGTGGGGTTTTTTTTCCATTGAAAATCTCTGTATAAACACACACCACACACTAGTTGTGGCTGGGTGTTTCATTATAGAAAAAATAACTGGATAAGAAGATGTGTTCACTTTATTTAATCAAGTATGAAATTAATCAAATGAATCAAAATCAGAATTGAGCTACAGTAACATAGTTCAAAAGTAATATAAGATCTTCTAAGGAAAGAGTGGAACCTGTTTTTTCTTTTATAGTATTCTTCACTTAATCTTAGCTGACTGAGATAAATTAAGAGAAAACTGCTTGTGTGTGACATAATGTAGAAAACCTGTGGGACTAAAGTACTTGAACACAGTTATGCAGAAAGGTACATCACAGCTAGGATTGTAATTCATCTACTCTAAATTAAAAGCAAACAAACACAACAATGAGACACACAAAAAAAGAGTGATTACAAAAGCAACAATGACATCATGCTCTTGGGCATGTATGGAAAAGCACACGTAACATTTTTTAAAGATTTTTTACAGAAATTATATCCAACACTTAGCTATTCAGCAAGTCTGAGTCAATTCCTAACAGACTCAGCTGATCTGCAGTAAGATGGTAAGCTGCTGTCATACATAGAGCAACAAGAACACTTTTTAGTTGGAAAAAGTATGACCAACCAACTTGTGTGAAAGTAACATGGTACAATTGTGTTTATTAAAGAAGATGCTTAAACACACATTAAATGTAGGAGTTTGAGTTGTCTTGGGTGGTGAAAAATGACCTATCCTTGGCTTTTATTCTGAGCACACGCGCACACACATACACACACACATTATACATACTTCTTGACTTCTTTTCAAACTAGGAGCATTGTGTCCATGGTCAAATGAAGATAAGATATCCAATATCCAACTTCGGGGGCTAAAAAATCTCCTTAATGTCTTGACTGATGTTTGGAAGAACGAAAGAAAAAAATGAAAAGTAACCTGTACTTCACTCTGGAATCTACCACTGACATTTCTCCCTCCATACCCCACTGTAGGTAGCTATACGTTGATGATGAGGTATGATTGCATTTTTGAAACTCCTCAGGAGTCATTCAGACAACATGATTGTAGAACTGCAACATGGCTTTTTACAGTGAAGTGATAGCTAATTTTTTTGTTAAACCCCAAACAAAATACAGTTTTCCATCAGACAGATTTCACAACAAAAGAAAAAGGCAAAGAAAATGATTAAACAAATATTAATAAGCACTGGTGAAAGAATAAGTGGCACATATTCGTCCCTCATGCACAACATCAATGATACATTGGGATTGTTCGGTGACGCTTTCAAAAGTTTTCTAATCAGTTTGTTCAAAAAAGGAGAAAAAAACGTTTATTACAATCAAAAGAAGAAAAAAAATATCTTACATTGTTACTTTTTTCCTCCACATAAGCCTTTAATTTCACAAAAGTCTGTCACACATCTGAAACTCAGTAACAGCATCTAAAAGGAGGGACAGATTGACACTGAAAATGTGTGGTGGTGTAAGAATGGAACAAGTGGCCTGTTTGAAAAAGTGCTACACTTCATGCTTGAAATAAATTTGTGACAGCTCAGTCAGTTTTGTGGCAGATGTGACCTTTTCTCTATAGCAAAACTGAGGTCATAAATATGACAGACTGAAAGAGAAGGACGAAATTTAAAGACTCAAATCAATACACAGGAAAAAAATTCGATGAACATGTCTGGCTATGGTTAACTAATATGTACCATATGACAAGTTTAGAAGATAATTATGTTGCCCACCAATTGATACTCAATGACCTTGAAGACTCTCATTCACAAAGAAATGAGTGGAAAATGTCTACTTTTGGAGACCTAAAACACTTCTGATTATGGTTCCATTGTCAAAAAAAAACAAAAAACATCAGCAGTCTTTGCAACGACTGGATTAATTATCTGCTTGCTATGCTCACAAATCTCTCCTGAAGCATTCATAGTTGATCATTTCACTCAAATAACCTTTCAAATATTATCATTTGAGGAAGACAAACTTTACAGTGTCCTGTAGGGGTGAGCTTCTGCATGAGCCAAGAGTCCCTCATACTTGACACATTTATGAAAGCACAGGCACATGCACGCTAGCCCTAGAGAAAACAGTTTTACCATATCCAAATTTGTCCCCAAGCTCTCTTAACAAAATATCTGATAATAAATCACAAGAACTCCGATCTTTAGCGTCAACACTGTTCTATTCACTAATTATTATTAATCAGTGAAAAGTTTAATATCATATTTGCACTTCTTTTACTGTTATTGTAGTACAAACAGAGGGAAACCATGTTTGCATGAAGACGTTCGCTCAGCTGGCAAATTCTGCACTGTTCTCCAAGAAGTAATGACCTCAGCAGGGGCAGGAGGGGAGGCAGGGGGTTTTAGAGAGGATTGTGAACACAAGGTTTTCCCAAATGGTCTCTCTGAGTCACAGCCTCCCACCACCCTATCCACCACTACTCTGTTTGATACTACTTTGATCCAAATGCTGTCCTCTCTGTGCAATTACACGCATGTCATATTCACACTCTCTGTTGTTTTGTTATTTCTTTACTTCTTTGTCTTAAATGGACCATGGCCGTCTGGTCAAATGGATGCAGATGTTGTGAACAAGCAGTCTGGATCCCCTATGGTGTGCTGGACTTCCCAAGCTCCTCCCTGATTGCTGAGGACATAGAACACAGATACAAGAACATGAGCTCATTTGGTCACAGGTCTAAATGTTTGTGGGCAACACCTTGCATATATATGTCTTTGATGTAAAGTTATAGAAATAAAAAGTGAATGCCTATTAAACATATATGACTGGGAAGTTGCCAACAGAAACAATGATATTTGTTATTATTGTTCCTAACCAATTTTCTCAGAGCCAGATATATAAGCAACATAGCAGAATGACCAATTTAGTCAGGCAACTTCAGGTTGTCCGACTAAATTGGATGGCAGAATCAGACATATGTGTTTCTTCACAGAATCAGACAGATTTGTTCAGCAATGGTATAAAATGACTCTTACCTCTTACTGGGATGTTTAGTTGGAAAAAAATAAAACTAGTGGGGAAAAAATAATAAGGTGTGAGGTAAATAGGAGGATATCTTCAATCTCTATCTCTATCTTCAATCCAAATCTTAAGAATTAGATGCCAACCGAATGTTTTGGCTTTAGGTGACAAAATAGATTTTTTTTTCACTTTTCAGGTAGTTCACATATTTTCCAATGTGTGAGAGGTTTGTCACTTTTTTGAGGGGGAGTTCAGACCTTCAAATATTTTCGAAATTTCTCTCTGCATTGCCATAAACTCTCCATAATGTCCACAGTTGGTCTCTTTCATTCTCACGACTCAAAGCTGCACTTCAATATTCTCTTGCTCAACGTACATTTATCATAGATGTATAGTGTTTCATACATCATCAGACAGCTCTCATTTCCTACTTTCAGAAACTGTTGAAAATTTTCAACTTGCACCAACCGTTTAGGAGTTATGGTCCTGAGAAGCATCTTACAAATGTGTGATATGTCATGAATCTTGTCTCTGACTGGAAACTCATAATGCAGATGTCCTTGGAGGAACCATAAAGACGAAAATATATGTGCAAAGCTCAGTTTCTCTGGTTTCCATTTGTTTTTGAATTTTCCAGATATTGTAAGCTGTCTAGAAGTTATGGTTATGAGAAGTACACATGCCAAATCATACCTGCAGCACCAGAATGGTCTTGAAAGATTGTCCTGCCAGTCTTAAGGAGGGGGGTAGGACGACCCTTTAAGAGGTCATTAAGTTGACTGGGATCTACTGGCTTCTGTGGCACTGATGCAACTCCTCCAGCAGACCACGGATGACATCCACTTCTAAAGACTGAGAGAACATCTTCAACCTGTTGCTACACCTGTTAATTGATCTGTGCTCACTCAGTAAGTAGAGACTGCTCATTCCTTTCATCGCTGGCATCCAGTCCAATCTGTTGTTTAGAAGTGGATCTAAGTACTTGTAGTGCTTAAGAACTTACACTTCTCAGAGATGTAGAGGTTTGGCCAGAGACCTTTTGATACTAAAGTTGATCACCAACTCTTCAGTCTTGGCGATCTCTTGGTCTTGGTGATATTCAAGCTGCTTTCAGACTATGTAATTTTCAGAGTTAGTTCATTGAAAGGTTATTCAGATTACATGACTTGCTTTTGTAATTGGGGATCATAAAGTAATTTTCCCATTTAAATCATGTGACTGCCGAACAAGGGTCACCCATAACAAAAAATCTGAAAACGACTTGGCCACTTGACAGCTTGATAAAATTTAATTTTAGAAGCCATTCACATAGGAAAAGAGGAACAACCACAGACAAAATACAAGTTTATTATTAGATAATGGTTTGAGGAAGGAAAAAAATGTTGCCATCTCTGGTCACGCAAAGCAAGAGTCACTGCAGACAAAATAAATAAATGAAAACAGACCCATCTTCAAGTGCAAAAGTTTTCAAGCCTCAACAGCTGTGCTAAATAACACCTGATGAATTTCGTAGATGTAGGTGAAATATATGGTGATGGTTGCTTGACTGAAGTTTTCTTGGGGTGCTTCAATGCAACAACCATGTGCAAAACCATAAAACCTTATTAACGTCATTTAATTAGTGTGCAAAGTTTCATGAGATTCAAAGCACTTCAAGCCCCTCACACAAAACTTCCTGTTACTCTGTGAATTTCCTATTGCCACAGCAACAGCTTTTGATGCAATCTCACACACTTCACCAGGAGCCTCTATAAGGTGTTGAGACTTTGGCAAGGCAAATATATTTGTATAATACATTTCATATACTAGACAACTCAAAGTGCATTGCCTAAAAACGTTTTTGGCACTTATATACTGATATTCTATAATATATACAAAAAGATGAGCCACCAATTTTATCCCATTGTTTTTTACATACTAGTAAAGCCAAATGACTCTGCAAATGCATGCCTTTACATAAAACAAACCATTCCAGAAACAAATGTGTGACTTGACATCACCTGCATGAAACATCACGCAACCCACTACGAACAGATGTGCCAGTAAAGCCAGAACGATAATTGTAGAAGACACAAGAATGGAAGTCATCCTAATACTTCTTTGCATGTTCATACCATAATTCATTTAATAATGACATAATATTATTTTAATGCCATAATAATTGTAACCACTCTGTTGGCCTACAAGTGATAATGAACAGGGTTAGTGAGTCTACTGGTGCTATCAATGCCACACACATTCCTATAACTGCCCCCATTGATGACGTACCAGCCTTTAATAACTGAAGGGATGGAACTCTGTTATTCTCCAAGCTAATGTTTAACACAACTATGGATCACACCAAGCTTTAATTGTGCACAGTGGTAATATATGTTTGTTATGAGGAGAAGAGATTGGGAGTGGCATGACCCAGACACAGGAGATGAGGAATGCAGGAATACAAAACAAAAAATTCTTTAATGAAACAAAAGAGCAACATAGAAATAAAACAAAAAACAAAATAAACGACCTCAAAATACCTTCACAAGCAAAAACAACATCCAGGGAGACGGTACGGACCAGCAAGGAGGAAGGGAAAGACAAGGCAAGATACACTAGCGGGACTGATGAGACACAGCTGCAAACAATCAGGGCAGACAGGAGCATGGGTTGACCAACTATGACTAACCACAGGGACACAGACTTTCAAATCAAACAGAAACTAACCAAGAACCAAATCCAAAACAATGTTGGACTGTAATCTTGTGTACCTTTTCCTAACAGCCTTACAGATGTATGAGGGTTAATATGGTCACACCTTTGATGCTATTGTTTTGGACAAATCACCCCAACTCATAAAAAAAACAAAAACAAAAAAAAAACAAAGCAAAACAAAGCAAAGCAAAACAACAACAAAAAACACCCCAGAAGATCAGGATGGCTACTTTTTTCCTCATGAGGGAAACACATTAAATCACATGAATTATTGCAATGTGGATGCATACACAAAATCAATGAGAATATAAGACAAAACAAGGCATGTCTTTAATTGTTCCATAGAAGGGAAATTCACATTAGACTTATCTAGGCTTATAAACTTACCTACCTACTGGTCTATCTGATATTTAATGGAGTGGAAATTCAGCATCACAATTTTTTTATTTTTTTTTTTTAGGGTCAGAATGTAGATTTCCATTGAGCGTTTTTGTAAAACAAAAGGGATGATTCCAGCACTGCTACTGTTTTTCTTTTTAGGAGCACAACTCTCCATATCTTGTCCTGCGAGACTTCTCTTCAGAACAAAGAAGAACATCTCAATTTTGAAGAAGATACATGGAAACATCTTTAGTTTTGGACAAATTACTGCAACTTCCACCACTGCTATTGTGAAAATAGTCCACAGAGGACGACGGCAGTGCATGATAATTCAAATGTTTATTCAAAGACAAAGCCCATGTGTAATATAGTAATACATAATGATTAAGTAGTGTTATAGCACAACTACACCACTAAATACAACTATATAATATGAATGAGGTGAAAAACAGCTGGTAACAAGATTTTGATGACTTTAGATTTAATTTTAATTGATTAGATTATGTCAGATCCAGTAATACCAGATGTGCAAATGTGAAAAGTGTGTTCATTAGACCTTTGGACAAAACTGGACTATCAACATGCCTGGAAAACTACTTCATAAAAGCATAAAAAGGTTTGTGCAACATTTGACAGTTTTTTAAAAATTCTGCCGGTTTCCTTTACAGTTTCTTTTTAACAATATTTAGGTTTATGCAATTCTAGTGGTAATAGAAGCTTACTATGAAACAAGCCATTTGAAAGCAAATAATGTTCATGTACTGAGAAACTGTACACTATAAATAAACTTGGATTGAGTATTTTTAAAGAAGCATGGAAACATTATTGTTTCAGTTATAACAGTTTTTCTCTTTTAAAATTTTACTAGCAGAAAAGAGTAAAGAAAAACACACAAAAAGTGTTGATAGAAAATTTGAAATAAACTATAATATTTGTGAACATAGGTGACATACAAAAAAATGACATAATATCATGAAACAAAATTGAGTGCTCAAACACTCTGCAAATTCTTACAGTTAAGACAACTAGCCAATGGCTTAAGAGAAACTGAACAAAATGATAAAGAAGGTTGGCTCTGTTCTTGGAACTGTTCCAGTGCCACTAGAACTGATTTTGCAAAGAAGGATACTTCATAAAATGAAGAAGATCACCTTCATTCAACAGTCGTCTAAAATCAGAATGTCCCTGATTTCACATTCTACTTGAAAACTCATGAGCTCTCTCATTTCTGTACCTCCCCAATTCTTTAGTTATTTAGAGCATGTGTTTCCTGTTTACTTCCCACTGATGGTGTCACCCACGTATAATGTGATCAGAAAGTTGCCAGAAATACTTTGGCAACTCTTGGTTAAGGAATGGGGGGATATATCTTATATTAACAAGCCCTCTCCCCATTTTCACCCCTTTTTTCTACTCTACAAGGTTGGAAAAAAAGGGTTATCTGAAGTTTGATCTTTCCAGAAAGTAGCAGTTGTATACACACAATGAAACTGAGAAAATATTCCGCAAAGAAAAGTCAAGAATCTAATCACTATATCTGAGCTGTGATTCTGGGCGTAATCTGCTGGGAGTAATGAGTAGAAGCATGAAGTCCAGATTTTCTTCTTGTCAGCAGGTGGCACAATTTGATTACCTTCAAAGTCTATCATCAAATATGTGAGATTTGAAAATGATTTGACCATGTGGAATCTAGTTATATCAGGTTGAAATAACCAAGCTTGAAACAGCTGTGATAACTCCCTCTCCCTCCCGCATAGAAGCAGTGAGATTAATAGAAGTGTGAAACCTGACCTTAAAACTTAACAAATATGGCAAAGGAAAAACAATGCTGCATTAAAATATTTGCTAAAATCCAAAATCTGCCTTAAACGTCTCAGGAACAACCCACTTTCTAAAGTGTTGTGTGCTAGTCAATTTTGATGGAACTTAGTTGATGTATTTAGATGAAAAATTAAGTCTTGTTAACGTGCCGTCAATCATTAAGAGTAACAGTAAAATATCCATAAGTGAATGAAAATATCATTGAAAATTCAACCATTAGGTGAAAAAATATAAAATATATTCACAAATCATGCAGATGTATACTGCATAGTATAAAGTTTGTCTGTTTGACAAATAAAGCATCAGTAAAAAAAATATTCCCAAGAATCAATGACATCTGGGGATTTTCAAAAGTCAGAAAAGTCACAACCTTCACACAAGAGCATCCCCCATACCATACAGGTTTAACAACCAAATCTGAGATTGAAGCTGCAAGCAGCTCTGATCGGGCCCTTCCACCTATGGTTACAGGCCCTGGTAACGCCCCTTCCCACGCTATTCTGTTAAGTCACAAACACCTGTATTGGACTGAGTAGGTCCTATACCAACGTCATGATAGCCATGCTCCTCAATGTACACTTCCCAATATTTCTGTGAGACATCAATTTAAGTGCTTCCTCACAAATCCTTTGAGGACGCACAACCAAACATAAATCTACTTTCTTCCTTTCGCCACGTGGTTGCTCACGGGAGTCAGATTATACACAGGAAATCAGAGGTGTTTAGGAAAATGAATGCCGGATCTACAGCGAACACAATTTTGATGGTCAAACATCAAAATTCCCTGCACGGCCGGAACTGCCGCAATCAATGCAGAATCGTAATTTTTCACAACAATGCTTTATCATGGTGTGAATCATCAGTTCATCTTATGTAGAGCAAACATGTTGGAAGCAGAAAATCACTTCCTGTTGTCATTAGAAAAGCTGGAATAGCCATGCCCTATTGTTATTTCTGTGACAGGTTTGACAGGTCTATGATCATTCTGAGAGGGAGGGAAATCCAAACATGTAAGTAATTTCTTTCTTTCACCACAAAGTGGCACTACAAAAATGAGCTTATGGATCTCTTCAGGGGGACTGATCACACACAGAAAATCTAAGGTTTCTTGGACAATAATAACAACAATAATACCAAACATGTTCTCTGTTGCCAACAGGTGGTGCTACAACTTTTCCTGAAGATGTGTTTAGAGTTGGACTGCAAAAATATGTCTCAAATTTGGGCAAAAGGAAACAATGTATATCTGAGTTACAGCCAAGAACCCAGGCTAAACCCAGGTAAAAATACTAGATCCGCCCCTGCTTCTCTGTATTAATTGTACACAGTAAATCTTTATACACTGCCTGGCCAAAAAAAAAGTCGCCACCAAAAAAAAGGTCCCATACTTTAATAATTTGTTGGACCGCCTTTTGCTTAGATTATGGAACACATTCACTGTGGCATTATTTTGACAAGCTTCTGCAGTGTCACTAGATTCATTTTCATCCAGTGTTGCATTAATTTTTCACCAACATCTTGCACTGATGATGGTAGAGTCTGACCGCTGTGCAACGCCTTCTCCAGCTCATCCCAAAGATTCTCAGTGGGGTTACGGTCTGGACTCTGTGGTGGCCAATCTGTGGCCACCCATTTTAAATCTGTGGAGTTAAAATGGGTGTGAAATTAAAACCATTAAGACTAAAACTGTTTTTTGAACAATATGTTCATTTCTGCTCTAAGGTTGGACATTTTAACATGGGAGTCAATAGAAATCGACTTGCTTTTGGAGCCAGCCTCTAGCGGCCAGTCAAGGAAATGCAACAAATCTTAGTTCTGGATGAGCCTCAGTCCAGAAGTTAAGCGGTTGGTGTTTGATGCATATGAGCTAAAATTCACAACTTCACCTAAGCCAGAGAGATAACCACGCTCCTTCATTGGAATAAAAAGAACTGATATAAAAATGCACTTTCACAAAAGGGGATTACAAAATAAAAGTCTCACTAATAAAAAATGTACAATTATAAAAACAAAAATGCCATGAAATAATTAGGTTGGCATTTTGAATTTTTTCACTTTATTCATTTATTTTGTATTTATTTTATTGTTATCAATGTCAATATTTATTTATTTATTTAACTGTGACTGAGACTGCACTCCATTTTCCCTGGCCAGCCTCAAGAAATAATCTCTCTAGTGTGTCCTGGTCTTCCCCAGGACCTCCTCCAGGTTGGATATGCCCAAAATACCTCCCAAGAGAGTCATTCAGAGGGAATCCTCACTAGATGCCTAGATCACCTCAACTGGTTCTTCTTGATGAGGAGAAGCAGAGAGTCTACTCCAAGTCCTTCTTGGATGATTGACCTTCTCATTCTATCTCTGATGACAAATTTGCACTGTAGGATTCTGGTCATCTCAGACAAAAGTTGCCCAATGGTGGGGGAAAGTCTGCTATCATATCACAAAAGCTGTGGTCGTACTTCTCACAGTGAGACTGCGGCAAAGATGAAAGACAGAACAGTCTTATGACCAAAGACAAGCTGTGACAGATATGAAGAAGTGCCAGAAATCCTATGATTCCGTCCGATAACTAGCCGAATAAAATGCGAGTTGAAATTTTGTATTTCGAAATTTCGAAAACCCAGGCAAGCACGGGGAGAACATGCAAACTCCACACAGAAAGACGGGAGTCAAACCAATAACCTTCTTGCTGTGAGGCAACAGTGCTAACCACTAAGCCACCTTTGTGATAAAGAGGTGAAAATAGGTGGAAAATCTTTTGTTATGAAAAAGAAGCTCCTTGATCATATTGTATGGACACTTGGTGTTTCTCTCCCTCAGGAATTGCTTTAACAGTTCCAGATATTTAGCTTGCTTAATATGTGTCAACAATCTGAAACAGCTTTGTCAGCAAGTGTCACTGATGAGTGAGTTTTTACACATAAGGATCTAGTGCTCCAACCAACCAGAGAAATACATCTGGTAAGGTCACTATGAGAAAGAGAATACTGAGGCAGAAATCACAAGGACCAAAAAGATGTAAACGGAGGCAGTTTTTAAACAACTTTTCCTTTACAAAGCTTTTTTAACTCACCTTCCACACAAACAATCTCTGCTGGCAATGTGTACTGATCTCTTCTGAACAAATGACAGCACAGCTTGCAGTTCTCGTGTTTTGTGTGTGGTGTTCTGTATATATAATATGGTTTTAGAAACAGGTCGGTTGAAAGAGTCGCTTTCAGATCCTGCACCGTGTGACCCTGTGTCTGTGGTCATCAGTGCAATGTCAGCAAAGAAATGACTTTAAGAATTAGTTTTATGAAATAGCAAGTGTAATTTGAACAGATCAACAATTAGCCAACTCTGAAAATCACTTATCATCATATAAAATCATTTTTAGGAGCAAATGGTTCTTGGAGGACCAGCTCCACTACTCCAACTCCTGCTCATCCCTCATACACCCCATCACAGCAGATTCCTCCAAGGACTACTTGTAGGTGGCATGACTCAGAATGTTACAGAAAATGCAAGGTGAAGAAAGAGAGCAGTCCCCTGTGAAGCTCCTGTGTCACTGAACACATAATGAGAGTGGGAACTTCTCAGTCACATGCACACTTTTCTATCAGACAAATGCTGAGCAATCTAGGAGAAAGCACGTGCACTTTACTTTCGCTAGGTTATTAAAAGGGCTTTACAATGTATTTCACGTATCTCAAGTCAGACAACCTGGGCCGATTTATGGTACACTGATTATCTGTCTCAGTGTTGATACACAACACTGAGACAGATAACTGACCTTGATTGATTAAAGAAAATCACTTGAGTTAAAACAAACCTAGGCATATAATTAGATGAGAAGCAGGGTAAACTTTTGTTTGGAACCAAAATGTTGTGAATCGAAGCAGTTTTGAGTGATAATGTGTTTGCAGCAAAATGGCAGTTTGGCATTTTGAGAATGGACCTATGTGAAAAAATTTTAAAAATGTCTGTGTGAAGACTAAAAAATGTCAGGAATACTACAGACAAGCCAAAATAATTTCAACTTCATAAGTGTACATAAAAAAATATAAAAAGAAGTATCGGTACCAGCAGTGCCATACTTGTACTCTCCTTCAGGTTCCTGCCACTTTGTTATAGGTCAGTACGAGTCAACTACCAAATGTCGCAAACGCTACTGTCAATAGCCTGTAGCTGTTGTATGGGGCTTCTTTACATTGTTCCATGTTGGCATTTGCCTATTTCACTATATATATCAAAGTACTGAGATGCAGATCTATGGAAGAAAAGGCCATGAAAGGCCATTGACAGTAAAAATGACTAAAACTGAAGTCAGCTTTCAAAGATAATTACCATCGATAAGCTCTTCTTTTAGTTTTGAAAGCTCCTTCCTCATTTCATCAAGAATGTCCTAAAACAAAGGAAAAGAAATCACACATTGAGTACAATCCGGACTCAAAAATGAGACAAACATAAATTAAGCCTCAGAGCAGCTTTCATTTGTAACTTCAACTCCCCTAAATCATTTACATGGTTTTAAGACATAGAGATTATTTTACGTAGAAGCCCTGCCAGTTAACGAAAGAAAGTTTTCTGTCTGCTTTACAAAACAGTAAAGTATAGCCCCTAGTATTACCTCTCTGACTAGTGTCAGTATTGTTAACAGGTAAGATTCATTTTTTCTAACAGGCTCACTCAAAGAGGTCAAACAGATTAATATTTAAAACATGGTCACACCATAAGGATGAACTTGTGTTAGATGATTAATTACAAGGAATATAAAAAATGATCAAAGAAATTTCCCGTGTTAATGTAAGCTATGCTTCAGAACTGACAAAAGGTGTGCAGGAACAGTGCTGGAAGTTTTACCTTACCTGTTTCAGTCTATCATAATCAACAGCTTCTGCTGGTACACCATTGGCACTTAAGGGTGCAGTAGGTGTGGAAGTGGACTTAGGTCTGTCCAGTGAGACGAGGAACACATAGGAAATCAGAGTGAAAATAATGAAAGAAAGAAAATTACTTAACAAAAACAATCAAAAAGCAGTGTCATATCCACAAACTACAGGGTTCAAAAATATTGGATGCATGCTCTGGTCTAAAACCATTTTAACTCTCTCAACTTCAGGCATATGGCTACATTATCATTTCACTATCATTTATATATATATATATATATATATACACATATATATATATATATATATATATATATATATATATATATATATATATAT
>JAOWBL010001360.1:0-15509 GCA_028564865.1 Zenarchopterus dispar | reverse complement strand
GTGTGTGTGTGTGTGTGTGTGTGTGTGTGTGTGTGTGTGTGTGTGTGTGTGTGTGTGTGTCCTAGTTGTAGTTTTTGAGGTGTTGACTTACAGATGAACAAATCTGGGATTATAGAATCCCATCAAGAGTCCCATACAGAACAAAAATCCTTTATTCTTTCTTTTAAGTAATTAGAGTTAGAAAAAAATAATTAGTAATGAGAAAGATGAAGCTGCAAATGTCAAAAAAACAAGGCATGAAACAAAAATGAAGTGAATTTTATTTTATTTCATTTCAGTTAGTTTTGCATTGTAAATTTTAATTTAGTTTTGAAAAAAATCATTACTTTTTATTTTTATTTCAGTTGACGGGCTTATTGTAGTTACTGTTAGTTTCAGTTTTAGTCTTAGTTTTTAACTATAATAACTGGTAGAGTGTTTTCAGTGATCCAACTAAAGTAGTACTCTTGATATTCAGTCAGACTAAAAAAAAAACTGAGAGCAACTTCTAATAAATAATAATAATAATAAATATATCTATCTACTAGTTTGTATCTTTTGAAACCCAAATGGTAATGTGATACACAAAATACCCGCAGGTAAATAGTGAGTTTGTGGAGACCCAGTACGTCTCACTGCCTGTTGGCATGGTGACAGTGTTGCCTGAGTTATATATGACTGAGTGACAGCGTGGACCTGGCATTAGTGGCGCTGTGGTCAGAGAACTTCCATTCTGGTGCCAGCAGTCGTCTGGCTGTTCTGAGAGGCTGCCAGAATATAACCCGCTTTCAATGCATGGACCGTGACACGGGGATACATCTCTGAGCACGGCGGCGCCGGGGATTGACTTAGTCCGCTTTGGGCTGTCTGTGTCCCCGCTACATGCTCATGCAGGATTGTCAGCTGGACACTTAACACACAGCATATGAGGGCTAAACGGTGCAACAGATGTCAGAAACTATGTGTTTGTTATGTGGGAACTTTCAGACACTGGGATGAATTACTGCATTGACACTCTGACTTTATATATATATTCACACACACACCAGGTGTCATTATGTTATTAGCTGTGTTCTGAGAGCTCTCCATCAAAAGAGTTGTAACATACAGGGACTTGGATTTGTTTTGTAGTAGCTAATAGATGTGTGAAGTGAATACAAATAGTTGCAAAGAAGGTATTAAAACAATCCACAGTTTTTCTCCATATTCGACCAACTGCTCTTGATGTCTAAATATAATCATATAAAGTCAGAAGATGCTTTACAGTGCAAGGGGTTTATTGTCAACAGCTGTAACTAGCATTTGCTGTCTCAGACTACTTATATATAAATTATAAGTCATTTTTTAGACCAATTGTAACCCTAAGACTTTGGTCTTAAAGAGAATAAGAGGTTTAATCTTGCCACATGGCTAAGAGAGAATTGTCAGAAATTCTAACAAAATGATTGACTGGCTGGGTGATTTCTACTCCACCTGGGGTCAGAGGGATGAAGGGTTACATGATTAAAACTGTCTGGCTTTGACACTGTCCATGCTAGTTCTATTTTCTTGGGTTTTTTAGTCACCTATTTTCTTTCGTTATTCATACATGAGGCATCTTTTGGTTGCTAGGAAATGACATGTTTACAAAATAGCATTGATGTGGATTTCAAACAGTTAGAGAAGATCCTGCTTTCCATGCACCAAAAGTAAATCCTTTTTGTTTTTGATTGTGTTACAGTAGAAACTGAGAAAAAATGAGCATTCATTTCAAAAAGACCAAGTCTTGGGATATCCGAGCACATATTTCCTTAAACCAATTTGCCATCCTAACGAACTTCACGTGGATGCTCGTTGTGTTTATAACTTCATTTAAACACAGCTATGTCCTTATTGGAGCATTCTTAGAAAGTTGATAAACCATACTTCATCCAGCATGTGCCCTCCAAACCACACGTTTCATCTGAAAATGCAGCATCCTCTGCAGCACACCCGCCAGCGGACCAATCCCAAGACCTGACATGATGGACTCAGCGGGACCGAGTCTGTGTGAAACCTGCTTCCATTCAAGCTCCCATTACCCCCCAGCAGTCAAAGCCAGATTTCCTTGCTGACCTGGTGGGCCTCATACGAGCTTCTGCACCTCTAGACTGATTGCATCGTCTCTGCGTGGAGCCTCATAAGGACGTCAGCTGTCGCAAATCCTGCACTGATCCTCTCATACCTCATGCTGACCCGCCGAATAGATAGATTTTTTTTCTTCTGACTATTACGGATGCTTCAGTGAACTAATCTGGCCCCTTTCAGAGAGATTAGAAGGGATGAGATGATGTGATAGACATCATGGGACTGAAGTAGACGATCTACTGGGGACACGTCAGACACTGCCTGTCCTCACGGAGGTGAGACGTTTCCACCTGCAGCATCACAAAACCTCATCCACAACAACTGACCAAATCATTTTGGAGTTTAACATACATACATACGTGTGTGTGTGTGTGTGTATGATACGACTAAAAAAAATCATTTTGCTTATTAAATAAGAATATTACTTCAGATGTATTCAAATTTTACAGATACTCTTCTGTTTTCATTTCTTTGGACCTGACAGGGAGAAAAGTTGTTTTCTGAAGGTAAAGTGAGAGTTAATGTTGAGTCAGTGGGTTTAAAAAATAGTAAGACTGTGATGTCAGGAGGCACTGTGAGAGAGAGAAGAAAATAAAAATTTAAATAAAAAAAAACACTTTATGTGCCTATAAAACAGCACATCACAGCTATGCCGTCTCTTTTACCAGGACTCTGTGTGGTCCTTTCTCGACAAACCTGAAACAGTGATTGGCAAGCTTTTTCTGTAAATAGTGGATGCATTACACTGTAACCAGTGGAAATTTTAGTTTCAAAAAAGAAATGTGACATTCAAAACTAAATAAAATATCTATGGAAATGAAATCATTTTATTCCCGCTGTTGGACACAAAATATGTTACTGTTTTTTTCTTGGTTACACTAAACATTTATATTTTATCTCATGCCAACAGCAGTTTCTTTGTAGTTTATAAATGTAACAAGTTTATAAATATAGTTCATAAATGTAACAAGTTTATAAATATAGTTCATAAATGTAACAAGACTTATTCTGGTTCAAAACAGGTAAAAGACTGAATTAGACCAATAATATGAGATGGCTCCATGTAACCTGCTTCAGGACTGGGTCAGGGTTAGGACTGGGTCAGGGTTAGGACTGGGTCAGGGTTAGGACTGGGTCAGGGTTAGGGTTAGGACTGGGTCAGGGTTAGGGTTAGGACTGGGTCAGGGTTAGGACTAGGATTAGGGTTAGGACTGGGTCCCAAACATGACGGAGACAAAACTAATCAGTGAGTGAAAACAAATATTTAAAAATACGTATGTTTAAGAAGTTAAGAAGCAGATAAACTAAATGTCGCAGGGCAACGGGCTGTAAGAGCTGAGCGCTGCAGCTTCCTGTCTCTGACACTAAAATGTCCGACATGAGATCTTCTGTTTGTATATTTATATCTACATAAACATTATCTATATGTGTATTAAGAATTATTGTCCATTTGATTGAAAGTAAGATACAAAAAACAACACTTTTTTTTTTTTTTTTTGCAGCAGGAGATTCTCCTTGAGAGGGGCCTCAACAGCAAAGTTGCTTCAGCGCCTTCATTCTTGACTCAAGTTCTTGATCCAGCATGAATGGTCCAGAGGTGGACGTTCGGACCTCTGCGTGAATATGATCACAGCTGATGCTCTTGTGCACGCCAGAGTCGACATCAAGGAGAATCAATGTTGGATGGCTGTTATCCAGTATGATCATTCTAAGTCAGGGCAGTAAATGGACAATCAATAATCAATGGAAAATAATGATTTCATGGACACTGTGATCATGATAACTACTGATGCAGTTCCTCTATTTGATGCTAAAGGCAACTATAAGAGGTGGAAAAAAAAAACAAAAAAACAAGTCTTTGTGCTCTTGTAGTTGCCATTTTATTGTCACACACCACCCTCTGGTGGTTACATCCTTGACATAAAGTTCAGTATTGATGAGTTTGTTGAAATTGGCCCAATTATTATCCAAAACTGAAATCAGAAAATTAAATATCACTCCACACCTTATTAGCAGTGACACAACATGGAAATGTGTCGCGATTAGAAGTTCCTTTTGGCCTTAACTACACCCCATTTTTAGGGTTATGGTAAATTAATCTGGTGTGTGTAGTCCAGATTTATTCCATAATAAACAAGTAGGCGTCTGAGTTAATGAAAGACGGGTCGCTCTGCTGAAGACATTAAACTGGAGAGGACATTATTGTATCTTTACCTATGAATTTCCTTGGCCCCGGAGGGAAACACTGGACGGTGATTCCTTTTGCAGACCAAGAGCTGGATACAACACTCTTTCAAACATGTGGCAGAAGCGAAAAATTAGTTGGCTTCTTTGTTGTGTTTTTTCTGTGGTGTATTCATGCCAAAAATGACACTTATTTTCCATTCTCACAGTTTAAATTGAATATTTAACGCTTTGAGTTATGGATGGCTTTAGCTATTAAACTGTCAGTTTTGCAGTTATAATACCACTATGTGGCATCTGTTAAAAGGAATTTATGCTGGTGGCAATATTTTTTTAAGTTTTAGGTCATTTATTTTGTTTAGTGAAGGTACTCCTGGTTCATTCAATGGTATAAAAACATGCATGCATTGTTTTTTTCTTTTATTTGTCTGTGTGGCCCTGTGATAACCTCTCCAAGGTGAACCCTGCCTACTGCCCAAGCACACCTGTGACCGATACTACTTCCTAACCAGGATGAAGGTAAATGTCCTGGATAGCCTCTTTAACACATGCAGCCTCAGCCAGAACCCCCTACACAACAGAAACCGCACACTAACGCAACAGTAGCTCCAGCACACCTGACAGAAAAGGCCATTAAAAGTAAAAGTGATAACACTGCTACCACTGAAACAAACTTCAAGATAACTGACCGAGCAGTCTCTGTCAGGTCCAGCATGATAAATAGGAAGCAGCTTTTTTGTTTTGTTTTGTTTGTTGGTTGGTTTTGACTTTGACATTGTGGAAGTAGGACAACAGACTTGTAGGGTGAGTGGAGAAAGTCTGGAGAAGTCGATGCTCCACCACTGATGTGTTTCGGCTGGATGATGTTTCGAAGATCACGAGCTGAAGTTTTTGGTCTATGAAAGTGGATGTAGTGTTTGTGTGGTGTGGGCTGTCAGTGGGAAAGCAACATGAAAACATGCGCTCATATATCAATATAATGGCAAAACATTTAAATTATATATGCTGAACAGTGCAAAAAAAAGTCCTTTTTTATCATCTCAACCTTTTATGGCACCATAAACTCTGGAGACAGAAAGATGGGATTCTTACTCTGAGTGGACGGCATCCTTCGTCACAAAGTGCGTTTTAATCTCATATAATTATTCTATACATAATTACTGCACATGGACTGGTTTTGGTTACTGTTGATCAAAGGTCTTCATTTCTGGAATATAGCATTTTGAACCTACGTGGACATGAGGTCAAACATGTCAGTTTGATGTGTTTCAGGAAAGCCAAACGGTGCACGTGCCCAGTTGCTTCCAAGCTTTGCCTTAATCCCACAAAATCCCAGTCAAATGCTCTTTATTCTTACAAATGCTTATATTCTTACCTCCAGTTCAAATGCTTATATTAATAACATAGATTTTGATGTTTTTACTTTTACAATCAGGATTTATATGGACCACTAACTCTTTTAATCAATTACTTGTCTGAGAATTATTTAGGGTCAGGAGATCATTTCAGAATCACATATTCCTACAGTGGCTCTAAGTATGCTGCAAGAATACATTAAGTTGTTCTTGGGGGTTAGGGGGGCTTTACAGAGTTCCTGTGAGCACAACATATGAGCTGAGATTCATACGGCGTTCATGCAAACACTCCCCACCATTCGTAAGCTGGAAGTAAGCTGTTGCTAAGGTGGAAGTACATCATGTAGTCACCTTCCGACTCCAGCTCATCGATCAGAATCTTTTAAACTGTTTTAAAGCTTCTCACTGTGCAACTGACTGTTTCAACTTTCCCCCATAAACTAGTTGCATACAGTTTTCAGGATCATGAAGCTTCACAGCAAAGAATTTTTACTTGTTTATCCAATTTTGAAGTAGCTATTGTGAGAAATCAAACCCGTCCAAGTTGCTTTTCAACAAGCGGTTAAAAATTGACAAGTGGGAACTGCCAAAAAAAAAAAAGGGAACAAGTGGTCAACACAGGTAAAATTAAGGTGAGAAACACATGATAATGTGTGCGCTGTTACATCTAGAGAGACAGGGGGAGTGGTGGGGGCACCTTTACCCTGTCACCTTCATGACTGAATGTAAACCCATAATATATATGTATATGTACTTCATTTTAAGTGTCATGAACTTCTCTACTCAGTGATCCGTTACTAAAGGTTCACATTTTGGCAAAGACTGGCTGTGGCAAACCCTGCTGTCCACGCTAACTACGTCCCAAACCCCAAAAAACATGACATGGGAGCCATTCCAGGGGAACGACCGAGTAAAATGTGTGTTTAATAACATTCTGAGGAGGGACCTGTGACTGCAAACAAGTGGGACATTTTCTAATTATAAGTGTTCATTTCTTGCTCCTTCTGTACACTGACGTTCCCTGTTAGCTGCTGGCTAGCAGAGCCCCTGAAACCACAAGAGATGTTGGAGATTGTAGGCTGGCAGCTCTTCTGTTGCTCTGGCTGCGTTCTTAGTCAGGGTCGGTTAGCTGAATAAACACTTGCTGGAGATCACTGGGTGTATGTGCAGGGATATTCTAAACAAATTTCAGGAAAGTACACATTTTCTTATGTTTTGGCACAAGACTGAAGTGGAGTTTTTTGCTTGTTAGCAATTAGAGAATGTCACCATAATTATAAGTTCATGATTATTGATAGTGGAGTCCAAGTTTTTTTCCATTTTATATTATATGTTTCCTACAAAATGTCCATATTGATATGTTTTTATATAGTTCCTGTGTTTTCATCCAACCATGCTGAATTTCAAGGTTTTCAGTTCTTTTAAGCATTTCTCTGAAAGATATTTAAAAATACATGGGCAGTTTAAACCTTCATAATTGTGTAAAAGGCCCATTTTTCTCAGGATGAAGCTGTAGCTGTTACCACAATGACGCATATGAATGGCTGAGAACAACCTACCAACGATTTTTGGACCATTTCTTACAGCCTCCTTAAGGCAGCCCTATAAGAATCCAGCGTCCGTAGCTCATTCATAAGTTTGTGGCCAGGTCGATGGTCTTGTCCAAGATTGTCTATGAAAGTGCCACAAAACCCGTCTTCATAGGGCCATCATACAAAACCTTAGAAACAACTTAAAAGAACAATGCACGGTTTTGTAGGATGGCCATTAGTATACCGCCGGTAAGGTCCAAGGAACCATTACAAAGATGGGAACTCTACAGCCAGCATGCAGTAGGAAATCACCTCTTTTTTTTTAAGAATGCCTCAAGTTGGTCTTGCAAATTGAACAGCAGCCATACTAACTTCCTATGAAGGCTGTAGGAAACTATGACCCGTTCCACAAATGTCTACAAACTCCAGATTTCCTACAAACTGGAAGATTCATACCAGCCCATCATTCATAAGAACATTTGTGACCATAACTTATTCTACTTTTTTTTTTTTCAAACACAGAAAAGTACGAGCAGTTTTAGATTTTTTTACTCAGTGGTCAAAAAAAAAGTTTTTATTTTTAATAGTCCAACATCCTGCAGCTTCATCCCAGCTGTGTGAACTTTGAGCACATTCAGTAACTGGTGAATTAGCTTATTTTCCAGTGGCACCTCTTACTGGGTTTCTTCTGACCTTTTACCATCACAGTAGAGATGTAATTAATAACCAAGACGGGGGAAGAATATCATCATAACTTTACTGGTTCACTGCAACCTTGTTTTTTGAGAGCCAGTGAGAGTATAGCTCTAATCTCTGTAGACCTTAAGAATTGCTTTATTTTCAGCTTAAAAAAAAAAAAGTCTTAAACTACAATAACTTTTATTATTCTCTATAACACTATCTTATGTTTTTATTTAAATTCCATTTTCAAGATGTAATTCTAGAGGTAGCAGCTCTAGAAAATGAGCATTACTTTCAGAAAACATCAAGTTTGTGCTCGATTCGTTACAAAAGGTCACGAGCATGCCAGAGCTGACAGAAGAGTGACTCAGCCTCAGAATAACCTCTCACCAAAGTGTGAAGAGTTATGTTTTTCTGAAAGGATCAGGTTGCTGTAGCTGACACATGCATAGAGATAGTCCTAAAGGGAAAAAATCAAAATGAAATTGAATTAAGTTATGTTTCATTTTCTCCATGTTAATTACAAGTTTCTATAAAACTTCATTAGAAAATGTTGAATATCTTTGTCAAACATACTGTGGTTAAATCAATATTTACCAATCAAAACACAGCACTTAAGTGAAATGGTAGTATAAAGCGAAGAGTTGATTTTCATTCACCTCAAGGATCATAACCAAATTACAATTTATATATGTATTTTTTTGTTTTTTGTTTTGTTTTCATTAAGTCTCTATTCGTTGATTGTCTGTGACGTCCTCGTAAACTGATTAGTCGATCCATCACTGAAAAGAGTTAGTTACACTCATGACTGTGGATAAGTGTCAGGACATTACCTGCACAGCTGGACCTTTCCACTGGGATTATTTAGGATTGATCTGGTCCTACATTTGCTGCACGTGGAGACATAATTAGTCTGAATTTTGAATAATACTTCACTGTTGTGAGAATGATTAGCATGTCAAAGTCTCATTCATATTTTCTTTGGGATAATGATCTCAGACTGGCTGAATCTGATCTCAGATTTATTAAATATTTTGACTGTGGCTGTCTATTGTACTTGCTTGAATCAGCATTTTCAAGTAATGTCAAAGACTGAACACATCACAATAAAAAAAAAAAAAAAAAACCTGCATTAAGGCACTCCACTCAAATGCATCTGCAGACACAGACGCAGCGTCTGTAGTGTGCAATAACTGTCGTGATTCAGTGAGGAGGTCAGCAAAAGGAGAGAACATTTTCCTGCGTGGTGGCAAGTGATGAACAGCATTTGGCTGGCACTCAGGCCAGACAGACAGTGTGCTCCCCCTCCCCCCAGTCTTCCAGACATTTGTTAACGTACAGCCCACCTGAGGCCACAGACTCGTAAATTAGAGGCATTTAGCTGTGCTGTCAATGCACCTTTCAAGCAGATGCTGACAGACACTGCAACACAAGGCCCTAAATGCTTTCACAACACACACCGTGTTTGATGGAGCTGTTTCACAAGGTCAACGTGATCCCATACTTCCAGTTTTACAAAACGAGTTTTCAGGACTCAAAATTTAAAAAGAAAATCAGTGTGTGTGTGTGTGTGTGTGTGTGTGTGTGTGTGTGTGTGTGTATATATATATATATATATATATGATATGATAGGAGACCTACTAGTAGCTAAAAAGTGTTGGACTGAAGGACAGCACAGTGGCGTTAATCATGGCAACATGGGAGCCAGCCTTGAGCAACAGAGGCCCAGATCTACCACACCAGGCCAGATCCAGGCTGTACAAAGAGGCCCCTGAAACAGTCCAACATCTAACAGCAGGGTGTAAGATACTGGCAGGAAAAAAAATACATGAAGAACCCTCGGTCACACGGCCTCCCAAAGTGGTGGAGAATGAGAGAGCTAAGATGCTGTGGGATTTCCAGATACAAGCCCACAAGATGGTAGTGGCCAACCAACCGGACATTGTGATCATGGACAAGCAGCAGAGGAAAACCGTTGTGATCGGCGTAGCCATCCCCTGAAATGCCAACATCAGGAAAAAGGAAACTGGAGAAATACGAGGGGTTCCAAGAAGAGCTGGAGAAAGTCTGGAAAGTGAAGGCAACAGTAGTGCCCGTGGTCATCAAAACACTGGGGGTGGAGGGCCCCACACTGGAGAAGTGGTTCAAGCAAATACCTGGAGAAACATCAGACATCTCTGTCCAGAGGAGCACAGTCCTGGGAACAGCTAAGATACTACGCAGGACCCTCAAGCTCCCAGGCCTCTGGTAGAGGACCTGAGCCTGAAATGAACAGCCACCCACCCTCCACAGCGAGGAGATGGGGGTGGGTAAGGGAAGAGGGGTTTTTTTTAATATATCTACATAAATTATTGTAATAGTTACATGTAGACTCAATTTTGAAGTGTTTATCCAACAAGTCGTCTGTAAAGAAGCAATAAAGTAAATTAGAATTTCCTCAAATAAGTTAATGCTTTTTTTTTCCTGATATGGCTCTGTGCTGCCCTCTGCTGGCAGCAAAGTTACTCGACCTAAGTTATTTCTGTCTTGTGGGGATATGTGCCACAAGGATCCTTTTAAAGTTAGTTGAACTCATTTATTTTAAGGTGGAACAACAGAAAATAAACTGTTTTTACTTTCATACAGAGAAGTTTTATGTTCCATTTCTGTTCTGATGAGACTTAATTCCCATTTCTGATCTGATTAGGTCCTCTAGAACTTTCACCATATGATCACGTGAGTTTTGCCTTGAACAAGCCTGAGGACCAGAATACATTTGACAAAAGGGAAAGTATATAGTAAAAAGGGAAATCCTGAGGTATCTAGTTATATCATAAACTTTCTTTTTAGTTTATAGCATCAAGAGTGGAAGAAACCTATTTTTTTTCATTATTTTCATGTTTCTCTTAATAATAAACCACGTCTCCTCAATAACATGATCTTCATTTCAACTTAAGGTACAAGAATTCAAGTTTTTGTTCAGGTCCACTAGGAAGGGGACAGCTGGACCTGAACTCTGATGGGAATACATCATCTCTTGGAAGAAACTGTGCAGGACCAAAGAGATGATACCCCTGTACCCACAAGTGAATTGGGGTACACGGAGGTACCTCTGTATATGTGGTAAATGCCCTTCGCAACAAAACAGGGGCACAACCAACAAGAGTGAAGACCTTCTGGTTTATACAGTATTAAGTATATGCATAACTTTTTTGGGGGGTAAATTTAAAAAAAAAAAAAAAAAGTCGTTTTAGCCCAATGTAAAAGTCTAATAACTAGCTAAATTCTTACATTTAAAAAGAAAAAAAAAAGACAAAAGAATGAAAAATATTTTTTAAAAAGTCCTCTGGAAATCAGGGTACTTTTGCAACAAAGAAAATAACCTTTTGGGTTTGACTACTGTAGTCATCAAAGTACTATGATCGTTCTTGGTTTTGACATATAAACCTCCATTAACGAGTGACCGCAGGTTCTTCATGTAATATCCCCAAACGTCCAGCAGGGGGTGCTGCAACCCAACCCATTTTACCCCTGCATTGACGTGAGGCTTGTATGGAGCAGTAATGACTTTAACATACCCACAGTTCTCAGCGTCTGAGGCTTTAGAAATATGCTTCCAGCCACAAATTATAGCGACGTGAATGTTCTAGGGGAATTTTCTGCCACATACATTTGATTTGAACATTTTTATTGCATAACTCATAGGCGCTGCTGGGCCACCATCAACCCTCCGGTGCAGCAGTGAAGCTGCATCTCTGCTGCTGCCTGAACACATACAGAGACAGAGAGACAGAGACAAATACATTTAAGGTGGAGGGATTTGAATAATTGTCTTTGTGGGGATGTCTTCCTTCAAATGAAAAGCCCAATGATCTTGATGGGATAGTCTCTAAGTTGTCAGCTCTTGAATTATTGAGTCAATCCTCAGAACTACCCGAATAAATAATTTAAACTTTAAGTCATCCTCTGTAAAATGTGGCATATACAGTAAATAATATTTTTCAACACTGAGATGAGTTCTCGTATGGAGATACGAGTCCATCCTTCCTGGCAGCTTTTTTATAAGTTCATAAAGCTGCTGAGCGCTGGAAATATGTGGCTAGCAGTTTCCATAACGAACGTGGTCGTTTCCACTGCCTCCTGCTCCAATATAATTTAACAGCCGTTGTGGTAATTGAGCAAGTCTGTTAGGTGTTACGTGTTAATGTGTCTTAATTACAGAGTTGACTCACAGGACCTTCCCGCATGGCAGGGAGGAAAATGTAGCCCATTTATAGAAAAGAAAACTCCCATCAAAAGGATAACTCACCTTCTATTAAATTTATATTAATGATTTCATTATTCAAAGCAGATTGGATTAATATTCTTCTCTGGACACATTTAACATGGAAAACAAATGGATTTACTGTTAAATGTTTCCATAATAGCCCGGATTAATTTTTTTTTCTTTCCCGGGTCGTCTCATACGACTTCCAGACGGGCTTGACAGATTTATGGCTAAAACAAGCCTGATAAAGATCTTTATCTGGGATCAGATTTCACTCTTTTCTCATTTCTAATACGTTTATTAGATTGTTTGTTTTTTTCTTTAATTTTATTTGTTGGAGAATCTGCTCTGCCGGAACACGGCCGGTTTCTCAGCGCCATCGACTCCGCGAGTCTCCGGCCGACCGGAAGTTTACGAAGCGGGAACTTTTACTGCTGTTTTCACGTGTTACAGAGACTCAAGAACTTCGCTGTTTACAGTTAGAAGAAAATACATTTGTGACCTTTGGAAAGAAACACCTCATTGACCTATTAAATGTGAAAGTTTTTTTTCCCCCTTGCACGCCCATGACAATCATTTTACCCGGGCCTTTCAGCTCTGACCTTTTTTCACATTTCTCGGTGAAGTTTTTGATCGTTAGCTTGAGACTAGTTCGGCCTCGTGGCTACCGGAAGAGAGTGCACGACGTCCTGAAAGGTTACAGGTTCGGTTCACGGAAACGGACACTTCCAGAGGAGTCGGGCTGGTAGCTCTTGACGTCGGTGACAAATGTGCGAACGGAAAGTCTTTTTGAGTCCCGGCTGTTTGGATTTGACTCGCTGGCGTCGCTGTCAGATTTCTGCTTTGGGCCAATCGGAAATGTCAGAAACACAAAGAGGAAGCTGAAACTGCAAGACGGGTGACGGGATGAGGGGAGCATTTACGATAACCTTCTGAAGATGGTTAGAGTGACCTTCCTGACTGTCTTCTCACCAGAAGCCTAGCTACCAAAGCTCAGATACAAACCTGAAGCCTCCAAGATCAGTAGGTTTCAAATCTGACAGGAATCACAACTTAAGGAAGAGCGACCATTAACGTCAAGAACGAGAGGCTTTTTAAAAGTTGAGACAAAAGAATTAAATGTTTATGACATGAGTAAGTCAAAATAGCACAGAGATACAAAATAAACATCTGTACACATCTGTTCACAACAGCAGGTTTGTAGTCAGTCATGTGATCCATCCCTGTGTTCTGCGGTACAACAAACCCAGCATCGTTTGAAGTTTGAAGTGAACATGGAGGATTTTAATCTTCCTCCAGAACTGGTCCTGTGATGTCACAGAACCCAACAAATGTGAGAGGATCACTGGATCTGAACACCCAGACCACCCAAGACAAAAGAAAACGTTTTTGAGCTGAATGTAATTTAAAGCACCCCCATAAATGCTTTTAAACACAGAAAAAGTAACTTTTAAAATACAATATATCCCCTTTAATACTCGGAAGAAAAAAAAACCTTGAAATCTTACAAATCTAATGAACCTCTTCAAGTTCATTATCTGCATCAGAGATAATGAGAACAAAACAGCGACCGTCTAGTTTTGTGCAAGTGTATGTCTGGTAAGTTTTAAAGGTGAACACCAGGTAAGGACATACCATCAAATTCCCCTCAAACACCAATATGAGGAGTGCAGCATCTTCTGCTGGCTTCACAGAGCTTTGCAGGACGCTGACGGAGGAAGTTGTAGAAATGAAGCCGTAAAACAACGGGGGGCAAATTGAACATGACATAATATGCAGAGGAAGGACAATAAAGTGTAAATAACAAAACACCAATAAAGCCAGGAGAAGACAATAAACTACTTTAAAGAGAAGTACTAAATGAACGTAGGGAGAAAGATAAACATACATTTAGTCTTATGCAAGTGCTGCAATTTTACTTTATTTTACTGCTGTTTTATTAATTCAAGCAAATAATTCTTGAAATCTGTATAATTCAAAAAGTGTTTCTGTTTTTTTTTTTTGGTTCTGATTGACAGGTTTTCCACTCGGCAGAAGCAGAAGAGATCTTCCAGACTAAAACAATCCTCTCTGGTTCTTGTTGGTTGCTTCCCTCCTGAAAACAATAACAGGTTATTTGAAGTTTCTATTTTTTTTTTTTTTTTTTCCTATTTCTGATGTGTTTCCCCAATTTACCGACTTGTGTGTTTGGCAGCACATATCCTCTGGTGTGTAATGGTCCTAAAAGGAGACAGAACATTTTAGTACACTAATTAATTACTAATCTTCTGGTGCAGTAATCTGTTTTTTTTTTCTTTTTAATTAGTGCACATATCTGTAATGCTGGTGCTTTTATGGAGAGAGATTTGGATATATAACAAGGTAATCTACAGGACACCCCCCACCCTCACATGCACAGAGAAGCCGTGCGCTGCTGCAATTCTCCTTCCCCCTTTAGTGCATACTGATTTTCATTTCCGAGCCCACTGTGGGTGCCGAGGAGCCAGCTCCCGACTTATTGCTGCACCCATTTCCCAGGTCAACTTTATTGAGTGATGTAGAGCACAATTACATAACCCGCTATGCATATCCCCCCAGCAGTTATTAGGATGATTTCCTTCATTGTGCCCTCTGTGAACTCTGAGGGAACGCAGTGGGCCACGAGCCGAGTCCGCCTCTGTCTCCCGGCGGCGCCGAGTGTTAAAGTCCTGACCTGTCGATTTGGAGGTGTCAGGATTTCCGGGACCGTTTAACTGTGACAATTGCATTATTTGGAATGACAGCGTGATCCCGCCGTTTCTATTTCTTTTATATGAGCTGCGGATCTGGTCACAGCTTGCCGGTTAAGATTTGCTCTGCGATGTCGCGGTGTCAGATCAATATGTTCTCAAATATGTTTTCTCTTCTCACAGTGAAAGAAAAGAAAAAAACTGTAAGATTAATGTTAAATATTTATACATATACAGTATATAAAAAGTGCTTTGTGAGCTACTCTAACTAATACTACATGCAGTGGTATTTACTGGAATAAAAAGGATTCAGCTCACGAACAGAAGAGCCCGTCGGTACCGGTCCCGTCCGCCAGCATCAGGTGATGCCTGAAGGCCTGGTTCCCACAGGAGGGACAAAAAATGGGACGTTCACCCAGAAGATCATCACTAAGACCGCTTTAGGGAGGTGAAGCAGCAGAGTCTGACTGTGTCTTCTAAAGACCTCTTTAATTTATTAGATTATAAAATTGGTTTATTTAATACAACCACAAATCCTCAATTTTCTCAATTAATTACTTTATTTCATTTGTTAAGTTAGTTTGTTTAGTTGATCCGCAATAGACTGGAGACTGGCTCCAGCAGGCCCCCATGACCCTGAGTAGGAAGAGAGGGAGAGATGGATGGATGGATGGATGGATGGATGGATGGATGGATGGATGGATGGATGGATGGATGG
>JAOWBL010001358.1:0-15510 GCA_028564865.1 Zenarchopterus dispar | reverse complement strand
ATATATGCCAACCACACCAAATGTAGCACTCCAGGTATTTTCTTTTCAGTTATTGGAGATGTCATAGACGTTAATTTGTAATGGGAATATATAAATCAAAATTCCTCTGGCTTTAAGAGCCATCTCCCCACTCCCCAGCTGTCTTGTGCAACATCTTGGCTATCTGCACGTCAAGCTTTAAGTCCCCAGTTATTCAGCTTTCATTTTCCATTGCCCAGTTCTGTTCGAAGTTTATTTATAACTGGACAGCTAAATTCTGGGCACAAGGAAAGATCAATATTGTCACCTAAATGTATTTTTGCTCTGGCATTTGGAATACACACTAAATAACTTTTATGAAAGAAAGCTATGCACTGTTATCTTCTTTTTCAGTTGAAGCAGATCATGCAGTAGGGGTCTTGAAGAAGTTAAAAAAATCAAGAGAATTTGAGCTCAGCTGATGGAGCTGAGTAATAATCAAAGCTTTCTTACAAGTCCTCATACTGGGCTTGGATTGTTTGATGATATCTTGGAGATTATCAGCTTTTTGAATGTCTTTCAACATATAAACAAAGCAAATCCATTCCTTTTTTATGATTTACATAGCATTATATCCTCATGGAATTTGTCACAGAAACGATGTGAAAAAATCAGTAGAAAATGCTGCTTTAGAGTGATGTGTACACTTTCATTGATGGGCATGCATATTATTACTGATATGTTTGCTAAAAATACAAGTCAATAAATCAGTTTCATACAAGCAATTTATTTCTACTACTGTAAAGATGGGAGATTCACCAGAGAAAGGTCATCATTTGAATTACAAGTCTTGCAGGTATATACACCTTTACCATCATATCACTGGAGTCTATATTCATGTTTATTCACTAAGATAAGTTGTGAAGTTGTGTAATTGAATCCTGAACCAGCTGTGGAACTCTGAGCACAGCAAATGTATTTGCAAGAATATATATTATATTTTGATTTTTTTTTTCTAGCAAAGAATATCTCAATCTAAATGAAGAAAATATTGTTCTGTGCTTAAAAAATTTTTTTTGGTTTCTAAAAAACTATTAGTTACTTACAATTCTTGTATGTACACTTACTCCACACAAAACTTTTGCCTTCAAGCAGGTGCTTTAGAGTTCCTCCTTTCAAATGTAACTGATTTAAAAATCCTTTTGTATATCACTCTATTATACCGCTGAACCAACTATGGATTCAAGGTCATATATCCCTACTACACGTAATATGCCAGGTTGTATGAAAGAATGCAGAGGCAGAGAGTTTTCTTTTAATCATTCTGTTGTGAACTTTGAACAACGTTTGATATAGAGCAACACAAAAAGGTGCTCCACAGCCACAAATAGTGATCCATGACTCTTCTACACACTAGAAGTGTTGTTCCTTACGGACCATGGGGAGTTGAACAGCAGCTGAGATCAGTAGGAGCGCAAACGGCCACAGCTCTTTGTTTTTAAGCTCTGAACAGACTTTTCTCTGGCTTTTGATATTCAGGAAAAAAAAAGTCAAAATGTAATGCATGTGCTTGCAAAATACATTTTATGTTGAAAGTTCTGTGACTTGCTCAGGATTTAGTAACAGATATTAACCCTTTGTACAGCAGGGATGTTTAACATAAATTCAGCTAAAACTGCCAGAGGCAAACCTGGAGGCGACAAGAAACTTTAAATAAACAAAATTACCCAGGCAGTATAAATCCTGCTCTCACATTAATAACAGGTGAGATACAATCAATTAACTCAATCTAGGTGGAGAGGAAGTAAAACTAAAATATAAACAAGACTATGTTCTAAATCCCACACTTGTGCTATTTCTATTTTGAGGGCACCAGTGAATTATGTTGACAATTAGGCCATCGTGCAAAACACTGCAAGTAATCTGGTTGGATGCACTTGTAACAGTAAGAAAACTGAGTGTGGAACACGTGAACACGTCACGCTCCATCAATGGTCAGCATCTTGTCAAAGCAGTGACAGCGGTGGGGCACTCATTATTTTTTCTGACCAAAACAGGATAAGAATACTCACAAAGAGATTTTTTTTATTTGCTTAGAATTTACAATGAATGAAAAGTTCAATCTTGATGTTAAAAGGACAATAAGTCAGGTGAATTAGTAGAAGAATAAAGTCTGCCATTGTCGTTTCCCGAAAGAGCACAATGACAGTTTTACTTTAGGATGGCACTCTTTCAAAGACAGTATTCATACAGTAAGCGCAACTAATGAAACTGTCAGAAGTGAAAACCCAATAAACAAAAGACCAAGATCAGAGAAAATGGAAAATCACAACCAAAACTAGAGAGCGTACCACTGCTTCTTCCTGAATTGTCCAATTCATTAGGAAATCTGGTACATTTCCATTATGGATTTAATATTTGTTCTTTTTACTGTGCATATCAAAAACAGTGAAGCATTTCGTAAAAGGTTTGTTAATGGATATTACCATAAAAAAGGCTTCTGCAGTTTTACACTAATGAAACTACAAATCAATTAGATTTTTTCATTTGAGATTAATGCTGTTAATGACATGATGTACAAATTGTGTTCCTACCTGTTATGTAATATGTAACACTAAGAGGTAAGGTAATACCTCTAGATTTATACATGAAATTATTCTCTTTTAATGTTAATGACAACTCTTATTATTATTTTACACTTAAAGAAATCCAGGGTTGTTGGTAATGAGGTCATGAGTGCTACACTGGACTCAGAGCAAAATATCAAATGGTATTTCTAATCAGAATACACAATCATCACAGCTGTCCAGCTATAAATTTGTTATGTTTCACAATGTTTCTTCCAAACATATGGTAACACAATTCTGACATACATTTGTCAAAGCTTTGAAGCTTCAGGGATGGGATGTGAGAGTGCTGCACACAAGCCATGTGTTTCCCCACATTGTGGCAATGATCATCTCAAAAAATTAAAATTGTTCATTAGAGCCACATTTAGCTATTGGGCCCTAAGCAGCTGCTTCTACCTCAGGACAGAGTTTTGGTCTCTCCCTATGCATGAAGCCCTGAATAAAAAAACAATTTACGAAAACATTTATACATAATAGAAAATCAGTTCTGCTTTAATTAAAGATTGCACTGCAGCTTATGAAAATTCAGTGATGTGAACCTGCGGTTTCAGTTTAGTCTCTTTCAAAGAAAATGTGTTGATTAGGAATATATGAACAATAACAGTTTCATTGTAATAAATAGAATCTGAAAGCTGAAAAGAAGATGAAGAGCAGTAGTTATAATAATAAAACAGCTTGCTTTTTAAGAAGTTGCTCACAAGAAGGAACCAAATGCAGGATACAAAAGGCAAAGGTGACAAACAGAAAAAATAATGAATAACTGAAGACTGTCAGAGCGATACCATCCAAATAAACTCAAAGACAACTTCATGGAAAAACACTGGAAAGGAATCAGGAAAATATACTGGGAACAGATCATGAGGACAGAAGCTGGGGACACAGACAAGAAAAACTGGTGGAAAATGGGAGGCACAGGTGTATATGCACACACCCACAGAAGCACTAACTCAAGGGCACACAGGTGACAGTAGTCAAGGGAAAGAGAAGCAGGTAGACATGGGAAGCCAGATGAAATACAGTTTTAAATAAACAAGAAGTATAAAATTAAAGCAATTAAACAAAAACAAGAGGCTTCATAAGGAAAAGAAAAAACTAAAGCCCTAGTCACACAGCCTCTTTGCCTTCATTATTACATCTACCTTTATTCAGCCCTGCTGTACTGAGTGAACTACACGGATGTAAACATATTTTTCCGACACTGTTACACCTTGGACAATTGTAACAGAGAATAGCAGGGAGAAATGAATACCGTCTGTGTGAACTAGCAATGCAAAAAGGCATAACAGGGCCACCAAGATGGTTGCAAACTCCACGCAGACGATGAAATCAGATGTTGACAGATGACCAGATGGGACCTCAGACAGTGACGTCGAGGCCCACTGTCAGAACGCCAAGTCAAGGCGGCTTGCCAAGTGACAAGCAAGCTAAAGACACAGCCAAAGAATACAAAAACGCAAACAACTACATTATGAACTTTTCCACTCAACTTGGGGTACTAGCTAACCAGCGAGCCCTGTTGCTCCATTTATTAGCCTGGAGGAGGCTCCACCAGCAGCTGTGGTAATACCACCAACACCAGCAGCATCGGGGAACTGAGGCCAGCAGTCCAGACTGCTCATGTCACACTGGAATACCCAGATTTATTTAGTCCTGTGCTGAACAAAGCAGTCAGTGAGCAGAGACATTAGGAACTTGACAGCAATCAACCAGAGTGCTGCTATTTCTTTGTAGAGTCTCAAATATCAAGTAAGATGGGTTTATATGTGCATTTGTCTAAAATGTAGTAGAGTCAAAATTTAAGGACAGAGATTGTGAGAAGACATCTTGTCCCAAAAGGCTGTTGTTTCCCTTAGGGCGGTCAAACCAGCCCAAGAATAATAAAATGCATCTGTCACAATTACAACACAATTTAATAATTGACAACCCATTCACATTTTAAGCTTTTACTATTTACAATAGTAACCTAACGTTTTACAGTATATATTCAAGCGTTCTCTCTGCGACACACACATCTCATTTCAGTTTCTCCTCTCTTTGCCTACTGACAAACTGAATCAAAACATGATTATGATACAGAATGATGATCTCCTAAAATTACAACAATTGATTATTATTTTTCCTAAAATTTTCCATTGTGTGATTATTGGCCTTGCCCGGAAACAAGCATTGATAACAGAGATAGGTAGGAAGGTAGAGACACATTTGAATGTACAACAATTTGGGAGTTTAATGTTCAGCTAGGCTATTTTGCCATTATGTTTGCACTTTCCTTTCTGATGAAAAAGTCCTTACACATTTCTCACTATTTGTTCAACCTTGGTCAACATAACAGACACAGCAAAAGATTTTTGCAGCAATTCCAAACACCTGTCATCCAACAGTGTACCCATGCCCTGCCCACATGATCAGTGGCAGTCCTGGATTGTTTCATGCCCTGTGGTGAAAAACCTGCCCCCAAGACGTATTATATTATATTATATTATATTATATTATATTATATTATATTATATTATATTATATTATAATATATTAATTAACCTTGACATGCAGGTTCACTTATTTCACTTTTTTTGTTTGTTTTCCTTATGTTTGACAAAACCTTAAAAAAATGTATGAGATTATAAGAACCAAACCTATATGAATGAAGTACACTTTGTTTGGAAGCAATTTATTGTATGATTTACTCAATTTGCATCAGTGGCCTGAGATCCAGAGGTTAATATAATGCGGCCTCACTTCCTCCTGCTCTTCTTCCAACACATCTGTATTGGAGACTTTCTACTGATGGAGAGTCGGCTCTTTTCAAAGATTGGACTCTTTTGGTTCCACTCCCTAAACCCTTTACTGGCAGTATAACTATATTTGGTGACTTCAGTAGACATACACACTATTACATTTTTTAAAAAGTTACAATCTACAAATAAAGGTCATTTAATATTCTCCAATAACCCTTTAGAGTTGAAATTTTAAATTGCTAGTATTTTGATGATTGCCATATAAAGGGCTAGAAGAGGACCTAAATATCCCTTCCTTTATCACTCTGGGTTTTCTGTTTCAGTTTAATCTATCAAAAATAACAGTTTTATGTGTTGTAAGCAATTTTTTAATTTAGTATTTTCATTAACATTTTGCAGTACAATGGTCATTGGTCCATCCGAGGGCGCAAACAAGCACCTTTTATCACCCTGGGATTGAATTTAGAGATTTACAGAAGATCCATGTGCTACAGCGAGCCCACTCTCATCCGGAAAAACCAGGAAGAACTGTGAGGATCATGTTCTTTCTTTCACAAGGGCCTAAACTGCTCTTCCATAATCACCTGGATTATTGACTACCTGACAAACAGACCACAGTTTATCAGACTGGTTGTGTGTCTGAGTGGGTGATCAGCTGTAAAGGGGCAACACAAAAAGATTGGAATCCCACCATTTCTCTCCACTTTGTACACCTCTGAGTCCTGTTATTTCCAAACGTACTCAGATAACTCTGCTGCTGTGGGGTGTGCCACTTATGGTCAAGAGACTGAATACAGAGGACTAATGGAACACTTTGTGGCACGGTGTGAGGAAATATAACTTTTTTTTTTTTAAATGTGAATAACACAAAAGAGATACGTAACAGAGAGAAGCCGGATTCTCTTCCTACCCTGGGAGAAGACGTGGTCATGGTGGAGGACTATCTATGTGTTCACCTGAATCACAGTCTGGATTTGAGATGCAACACTGATGCAACAAGAAGGGACAGATAAGACTCTACTTCTCAAGGAAGTTTAGGTCCTTACGTGTGTGCAGCAAAATGTGGGATGGTTTCTGTAAGTCTGTTGTAAAAAGTGAAATTTAATCTGCAGTCATCTGTGCCGCAGCATAAGAGCCAGTGACTTACAGAAATTGAAAAAATTGATAAAGAAGGCTGGCTCCACCACATGACCAGGGAAAAGCTAATTCATTTTATTTAAATCATAAACTTTAAACAAACTGAAAACTAAAGCTGTTGCTGTTTCTGAGCAACAGCCCCTGCAGCTTTCTTTTCTTCAAAGAGCCTGCCAGCAGTGCTGCAGTCACGTAAACGTGAAAATATCTCCAAATCTGAAGTAGAGATCTTTGCTGGAGATATTTGTAATCACTGGGGCATCATTTTCCTTACATTATAATGCTGGTCACTTTCTGTTTACTAATGAATTAAAAGGTTATATGGGTAGCAGAGCTATATGAATTTTCATTGACGCAAGCAAAATAATGGATAATTCTGTTTTCATGCAGTTATAACACCTGTGTGAAAAAATGTATTTAGATATTTTGTAGCAAAACGATTAACAAAGAGATATATAGTATCAAATTATACCATTATGTTATGCTTATTTTATATATGAACCAAACACTGTATTTATGACAGAATCATGACATTAAAGAGAAAAGAAAAAACAAAAAATTAAAATGAAAAACTGGACTATACAGCAAAAACAAAAAAACAAAAACAAAAAAACAAACAAACAAAAAACCAAAAAAACCAAAAACACAAGAAGCTGTCATAAAAATGCCCTCAGTGATTAAATAAATGCATAATCCATTCATTGTCTGTTTCCAATCTTTTATATGTTCTTTTATTCCTGTTATACACCATTTCCAACATTCATTATGACAAGACCATGACTTTTTCCTATGTGTAACATACATGCATATGGTTGCTGGAAATAATCTGCTCATCTGTGAGAGAATGTCACTAAATCCAAGAAATCTTTCTTTCATGTTCAGCACTCCATCTTCTCTGGTTTGGAGATGTCCAAGTCATTTCCAGACTGTACTGTATATGTCAGTCTTCCATGATGTTCCAAGTCTGTCTTGGAGACTCATCTATGATAGAGGTGTCCAGAATAGCTTCAGAAAAAAAAAAAAAAAAACGAAGCAGGAGACATCCTGATTATACAAGCCAAAGTCACAACTGCACTTCTACTTTGAGCTCCATTTGAGTGTTAAGTTTCAGGATCAGTTGGGACACTGATAATGATGGAAATTAATTTGGGCTGCAAAAATTCTCAATCTTTTTTGGCTGATTTCTTTCCAAAACTAATCACTATATGCTAGAGGCCAAATGAAACATAAGTTCACTTGATTGGCAGAGATCTTTACTTTCAGACACAACTCCTTCTTGACCAAGATCCATACGTTCATCTGTCCATCAACATCTTTCATGGTTTATGGCAGTGTCGCTTCTGTACAGATTTCAGATCCTCTCCATCTTTTAATGATATTACTTGCTGCTGATACGATGATATGATGCAATCCTCGATTTCGTTGCCCTTTTCCATTGAGAGATATTATTCAGACATTTTTGATCCATTATTTCCCCAAAGGGTCCTCTAGAGTGATGAACTCCTCAAATTCTTTACTTTTGAAAGGCTCTGACTCTTAAGGATTCTCTTTTTTTTGCACCAGTCATGTTAATTAAAGTTGTGAGATTTTCCATCAGCACAGCTTTCCAGTTTTTCACTTCTGTCCTAGCCTTTCAGAAATGTGTTGCTGACACCAAAATTAAAAATGGGCTTGTATTTTTCAAAAGTTGAACAAGTTTCAATTTCAACATTTGATTTGCCATGATGATGAAGGTAAAAAGTAGGATAAAGTGGATTCAGAAAATGGATGAATGGATTTCTTTGGGCATTTTCTGTTACATATAAGGTTGGCAAATCATTATGAGAAGAAACTTTACAATGAAACGGTAAAAGCAGGAATGGTCTCTGGTTGGCAAAATGACTAATTAGTACACTCCAATACAGTGAAAAGGGATCTGCCGGAGAAGGATGATACCTAAAAGCTAAAGAACAGGAAGGAAAGAGTGAAACATGTGTCCAAAAAGTCCAAAATCATGTTTTTATGAAGATAAGGCAAATGAATTGAGATCACATAAAGACTTCTCAAAATAATTCTACATTTACTGTCAAACACAGAGACAGCATTTATGCATTAAGAGATTTGCCTGGAGAATTCCCAAGGTGGATAAGAGTGGCATATGGCTTTACCATGTTTCCTCAACGTTGTGCTTAGGTAATAATGCGTTTTCTATACGTTTCTCCTTTTCCATCAACTCTACCGATAAGTCACTAGTAAAAATGGCAACTTTTAGGACCAGCGGATTAATGTCAAGATTTTGGGTTTTGCTTATTTCCTGTTATATTTTGAAAGTCTGTCTTTAGTTTGCGTTCCACCTAATCAACACTTGCGTTGTTTTACTTCCCTTGCCCAATCCTGCTTGATCATTTAAAGCTGTGTCTCATCAACCCCTGTGAGCTTGTCTGTATATATTGTCTTGTCTTTCCCTTCTTTGCTGTGAGTCTGTACAATGTCCTGCACTGGTTTCTGATTACTATGCTGTTTGATGTGTTGTTTTTAGAGTTTTCTATTTGTATTTCCTGCTTGTAGTGTTTTTAAAAAATCAATAAAACCTTTTGTTTTTGCAAACACTGTCCTTTGTTCCCATGCATTTGGATCCTGCATTTCCTGATCTGTGACAATTAATGTCAGGAAACTTTGCAAGGGAATCCAAAGTATTTTATCATGTAGTTATTTGCTCATTCACTGTAATCTGATGACATCCAGCCAAGGGCATAGAACTAGCCTGGACAGTGGGGACCTGTTCTCACTAATATCCAGTGATTATTAAATTCCTCCGTCCAATGATGTTGGCTCCACTCTTTACAAAAATAATAAATAAAATAAAAATAAATGCTGTGTGAGTGTGTTGTTAAACCAGAAGTACACAAAGGGTTAAATCATGTTCTCCACTAGACAGCCAGGTATGTACCGGACACTGCCACTGCTGCCATAAGATTTTGTATATCAGTGCAGAGCTGCACTTCCCAGCTATCAGAATCCGTTAGAATTACGTCGTTAGTGTAAATGGAGGAGTTACAGTATTTCAAAGAACGTGTGTCATTTTCAGTTGCTGGCATTTAGGTGAAGCTATTATGAATTAATATAACCACAGAAAATGTCCAGTGCAGCTGCCTTTCTGCCTGAGAAGCGCACAGACTCTGTCCCTTCCCAGGTTCAAAATACTTGCAGGAAAAGAAAAAGCTAATTTATCACCACTGAAAGGAGTTAAGACGGGAATGAGAAAAGCCATGAAAAAAGTTTAAAATAGTGTGGTTTTCTTTATATTTTTTCTTTAGTCAAGTAAAGCTCTTTGTTTTGAAAAGCAAATGTTACAAGAGTTTTAGTTTGAAATTTTCTCTTGGGGATATGCAATGTAGTAATTTTTTTTGAGATTTGAAACTATTCCAACAGTTTTTTCTTCCTTTTCTTTCTCTAAGGGACAGAGTTGAGGACTTGGACCCTTCTGAAATGTAGTTCAATAACCCTGCCCTATAACATGATAAAGGATATTCCCTTATCATGTTATAGGGCAGTGGCCTTAACCGTGGTCCTCAAGATCTAATGTACTGCATCTTTTCGATGTTTCTTTGCATCAACACACTTGATTCTAATTAGTAATTGTAATCTGATTACCATCAAGGTTTGTACAAGTCTGTTGATGACACAGTGATTTGTATCAGAAGGGAAACATCTAAAACATGCAGGACAGTAGATCTTGAGGACCAAGGTTGAAGTCCACTGCTATGGGGGATTCATACACATCCCCACTGATGGCAAGAGCAAATATATGCCCTTGGATCCAGTAATTATAATAGTGAGAAAGCAGCCACTTCAAAAGGTGATAGCATTTTTAATTTATAATTAAAATGCAATTATGTTTCTTGATACCAAAGAAATCAAGAGTTCATTTTTGGTCATTTATCAAGTTTCTTTTAATTTTTTTTCCCATCTACTCTGACTTTCACGTATTCTGTGAGATGGTTTCTATCAGTTTCAACTGTGTGTCTCAGCACCCATCGAAATAAAACAAATGAAAAGTGTTTTGCAAAGTGACAATTTCCCCCATGACGTAGTGCAGTAGCGGGGAGTCTGCAGTAGGATAATAGCATCAGTGGAGTAGTCACTGTGATCAGACATTCAACTCTCTGCGTGGTGCTTCTTTGTAAATGAGCAGGCTGTATTTTCAGTCCAAGTTGAGAGATTGCAAAAGGCATGGGGGAGCCAAAGTTGTTCATGTATTCAAAGGGTGTATGAGTGTGTGAATGTGTTTGTGTGTGCATATGTGGCCAGCTGGTAGTTGTTCTTAAAATGCCTGAGAGGCATCCATTTAAATGCTCCATTAGATACCTTTAAACACATATACATGCACTTACGTTAGCCCTTAGACAGGCTTTACACATGGACATCCTGGCAAATAGCACGAGGCAGATTAACATATTAATTTCACTAGTTGAAGAGGGACAAGAGACACAACACAGCAAAGCCATTTTAACCAAGGACATTACACAAAATGTTTTCTAATGTACACCACTGTGTGAAATGTCTCGTTTCATCATGTCACTATCATCTCCGGACTGTTCTGCTCATCTTCGGACAGTTCTGCTATCCCCTATGGGGCTCATTTATTTGGCTATGTCATTCTTTGTTTTAGCCATTTGACTTTGTTAGCATTCCCATCCTTCTATTCCCTCCTCACTTTCCCTCTTTCCTTCTTTCTTTCTGTCTCTCTATCTTTCTTTCTCAGGCGAAGTGTACCCACAAAGTCTAGTTGTTCAGAACAGTGGTGTCTCCAGGAAGCGTGTGCTTTCATTTTATTTCAGGGGAAACCATTTTCCCCTTTCGTGATCATTACAGCCATGCACAGCTGTTTGTCATTTAATACAAACTTCCTTCCTCTTCTTTTTTTTTGTTTGCTTAGCCTCTTTTATTTTTTTTTACAGTTCAGCTGGGACTAAATTACCAAACTAACATTTAGGTCTCTTTGCATATTTTTTTTTCCCTTTTTGTCTGTGTGTTGCTCAGAGATCCAAATTCCATGACAGAACAGGGTAGGATTTAAGGTAAACAAACTACAACCCCACCTCTAACAGTAGAGTGTTAGAACTGGGCCTGGTATACTCCATTAATCTCAATCTAGCAAACTATGTTAACTTGGCTGTTTAAAGGAAAAATCTGGAGTTAAAACAACCAAAAATCTTCATTAGATGCTGAGGAGTGTAAGCTTTCATAAGGGATTAAAAATGTAGCAGTTTTGAGTGAGAATGGAACATGCATTTACAGCAAAACGGAATGTCAGCAATTATGGACCACCTCTTAAAAAAAAAACAGAATGGAGCCAGTGCATCGCCACCTTATTGTGTGGGATGGGTTTCTGTGCCTGAATAATCCCAGGTGCTATGTTGTTTTAGGGGCAAATTTCCCTGGAAGGGTCTCCAAAGACAAATTGGTCTTTGGGGACAAGACAGACTAAAGCCTAATTTATGGTTCTCTGTCGAATTGACAGCATTGTGAAACAGAGCCTCTTCGTCAACCCAAAACCCCTCTCCAGACCTCTGTGTCACTCAGCATGCATTGCCAAATTTTTCTGACAACACATTGCATAGACCCCGTCGCAACCAACAGGAGGCCCAGTTGGTTGATTTTGTTCTTTTTTTTCAAATCCTGCTATTTTTCTTCATCGCGTTCAAGTCATGTAGAATGATAGTTTGCTGCAAGGTCTGTAAAAATAAATGATGCTCAGATTTTTCAGCTCCAACTCCTGCAAACAATACTTTATTTGGTCTATTGTTTTGTCTGAGTTACATATAGAGAGTAAACAAAAGGAAACTTGGCCCTGTGAGTTATTGTGCTGCAGAAAAGAACCTAATCTGCCATATAGCAATTGGTGGTGTAATTACAGAGCCATGTAAACAATAAAGCAGAACTACAAACAGCAGCGACTGTGTAGGGACTGTGCATACCCTACATGTGTTGCTGCAACAGAGAAGGATAAATCAGGCTTAAAAGGGATGCAGCCCGCCTTGTTAGGGAACACCTGTTGGCCAGTTTTTTACCCATGGGGTGGCTGGGCGTAGTCTAAACACACAAAATGAATACACCCCCCTGCGAGCCCATCAGTAGATGTACAAACTATTGGCTACTATGCGGGATTGGTAGCAGCTGAGCAAATGGGCCTCCTCAACATTTGTGTTTGTGCTTATGCCCTGAATGGCAATTCAGAGTACCCAGTCTTCTTGGAGTGCCTGGTATGGATCCTGGAAAGTGTTCCTAAATGGGAATTAACTGTTCTGCTTAGGGGCTTCATTGCTCATGTAGGTAATGACAGTGCTACCTTGGAAGGCATGACTGGAAGGAATAGCCATCCCAACCTGAACTAGAGTGACTGTTGGGCTTTGATGATCACTTTCATAGTTGTGTAATTTGATTTGTGGCTATTTGTTTTGGACACTTGGGTAGAGAGGAGGTGAGCTGTCAGCTGATTACTACCTGATGTTAAGATGAGGGAGGATGCCAGACAGTTTCAGTAAATCTGCATAGAGAGGCTATGCTAGAAATTTCTGGCAGAGGAATCTGTCAGAAAGATCTTCAACTCCAACCCATGACAGAACTTCAACTATTTCACAGGGGAGGCAGGAGATAGTAAGTCTCAAAGTGTGCTATTTTCTCTGCGTCCTTTGTTGAGGTAGCTCATCAGAGCTGTGACCACGAGGTTGTTGGTGGCTGTTGAGGTGACAGTCCTCAAACCCAAACCTCAAACCCCAGATGAGACAGGTTGTCAAGCTGAAGGAGTCCTACAGGGCTGGATTGACAGGTTCCTTTTTTTAAGATAGGGGACTGGAGGGTGTGTTCCAGTTACACTCAGCCTCCCTGGTAAAGTTTATCCAGAAGATGCTGAACAAGAAAATCCAGTTGATACACGAACCTCAGATTTAAGGGGACCAATACCAGTTTTGTCCTGCCCCTTGAACACTGGACCAGCTCTATATCCTTGCTAGGATCAAAGAGATGTCATGGAAATTGTCCAACCAGTCACATTTTGTGAACTGTGTTCCTTGAGGTATCTTTGGGGCACCGGGTCTGTTGCTATACACTTTTCAGTCCCTGTACATAACAAGTAGTTTTGATGCTATGTCATGGTTTAAAGGTTGTCAGTAAACATTTTCCCAACAACTGCCCTTTTTTTTTTTTAAATGTCATAATATGAAACACTCATACCTGTAAAAAGACAGTTCAGGATTTAAAGATATTAGTCTGAACACAGTTTTAATGTCTACATTTACATTAAACTTAAAATCAATAGAAGAACCCAAGATATGCAGTAATTAATAATAAAACAGTAATTAGTCACATTTTACAGGTTAAAACTAGTTGACTAAGATTTTGCGGCAGGATTTCAGATAACATTTCAACTGTGCTAGCATCCAAGGCTAGCTAGTACAGCCAAAATAACTAGCAGTCTTTTAAAAAAAACATGCTTCTGTCAGTTTCAGTGTGACTATATAGTGAAACTGTGTAGGCTACAAGCATAGACTGTTGTTGGAATAGTTTCTATCCCTAGGAAGCAGCTAGTCAGCATTAGCAATGCTACCATCATTAGCATTAGCACCGTGCCAACTCATCCACAAAGAACTGCATTTTAACACAACATCATGGGGCATGTTCCATATTACAGACTAAGGGAGTACAAATGGAAATTTTGAAAAAAAGATGTTAGCCCAGTACTAGTTCATGATCGAAAGAAGATGTCAATGGATGTAAAAGCAGCACCTCCCAACATGGAGAGTTAGCATGTCTCCTCTAACTTTCCTTTTAAAGAGTTACATCTGGGTACCACTGGGACCTTAAGTGCTGTGAACCAGCTGCACTATACCATCTGTGCTGAGTCCAATTTAGGTCTAGTTTAGGGCCAGAGTGAAATTTATGTTGAAACTGTCCCTGGGGAGAGCAGGTGAATACTGTATGCATATTTGACATGGATGAGAATATTTCCCTATGTTGTATAGATGTTGCTCTAATTTGTGAAAAGGCACTATTATGACCCAGGCTCCTGCAGGAATCTGAACTGCCATTAACAGTATCTATAACACATTAGTGTTAAGATGTTATCAGATGATACTGTAAAAACCAGCTGCTTTCAACTAGGCTGAACAGGCTTTCTTCTGCTTCAATTGCATAAATGTTAAGATTGCTGTAAATTTATTTTTAAAAAATATTCAATGCTGCCAGATAAAAACATGCTTTGGTATTTTATCAGTGATAATTTACAGAATAAATCCTACTGAACTATATATGAAACCCCCTGACATATTCATCTGAAGAGTAAAAACTGCAGCTTGTCCAGAGGGAGATGTAACTCTGCTCTCACATCTCCAGGTTCAAAGTTCTGTTGAGAGATGAAGGCTTATTTATTTGTAGGATTACTAAAATGACTGTACTGTGCATACTTTTCAAGAAGTCAGCAGGCAATAATCGGAAAACATACAGACATTTTTTCTAAACACTTAGTGAAATGACATTTTCCTTTTCACAAAACACAAATTCTCACAGTCTAGAAAAAAAAATCATACATAATGAAATATAATAAAACAGATTTTAGAGAGCCTGAAGGTGGTAAACAAACAAATTTAGTATTGCAGTGATACTTGCATGCTGTAGAGGATCCAAATACACGATACAGGCAGATACAAAATCTAATCCAAAAAAGCCAAACTTATTAAACAGATCTAAAGTCAAACTCTTATAATTATGAGGATGGGATCTCAAAACAGAGCTAATGTCAAACTATGCAACAGTGAACTACAGAAGCAAGGATGAGACAAAATCAATGTACAAGCATAGGTTTAGCACATAGGTTTGAGAAGTCAAAACTGGCTTGGTTTTTGCATAGAACACAATAAACCAGAGAATGTTTAGATGTAAGCATGTGTTTGGGTGTGTATGTATGTATGTATGTATGTATGTATGTATGTATGTATGATTGTATGTATGTATGTATGTATGTATGTATGTATGTATGTATGTATGTATGTATGTATGTATGTATGTATGTATGT
>JAOWBL010001357.1:0-15511 GCA_028564865.1 Zenarchopterus dispar | reverse complement strand
AGAGACTGTTAACGTTTTTAAAAGCAGGCTCAAGACTTACCTTTTTAATCTGGCTTTTAACTGTTTGTTTTAATCCTTTTTTAGACTTCCTGTCTTAGATTTTCATTTAGCTCTGTTTTTAACACATTTTATGTCATTTATTGCAGATATCCTAGTATTTATTTGCCTTTTCCTATTATGATTTATTTAAAAAAAGGTTATTTTATTTTTGTCTTATGTATATTATTTTATTTCTACTTTTTACTCCAGTGTTGTCTCAATGGGAGCCCTCTGCATTGGAGGTGCTGTTGACTTCAAGTGGATGGATGGGTGGGACTGGTTTTCTTTGTACTGTCAAAGCACTTTGTGCTGTTTTTTTTTTTTTTTTTGCAGAAAAAGTGCTATACAAATAAAGATTTGATCACAAGTGCAATACACACTAATCCCTTGACTGAAATTTGTGCCCGTGTACTGTACATACTCATAGCCATATACTCAACCATATTCAAATACTTGGATGTATAAATATGGGTACTCCCACACATTTTTCTGTTAAAAATGTTCTTGTTCATCTTAGTTTTTTTGTTTTCCTGTACCACATCTGTTCTTGTTCTCTGCTATTGCAAAAATGCAATTTCCCCGATCTTGGGACAAATGAAGGTTTTCTTCTTCTTCGGTTTGGAAATAGTGTTTGGGGTGTTCTGAAGATTGCAGAGTAAAGGGATCATTCAGTTTATCAGTGCTTACTTCAAAAGCCTGAATCTCTGATGGTATGGGGTCACATTAGTGCTTACACACCTGAAGAGGTATCATCAATGCTGAAAAGTACATGGAGGTTTTGCAGCGATATACGCTCCCATCCAGATGTCTTGGATATTTGAGCAAGACGATGCTAAACTGACCTGCCTGTAGTCCAGACCTCTTTCATCGATAGAAAACATTTGGAACAGCATGAAATAAAATACTGGCAACAACTTTTTAAACAACTTCACATCTTATCAAGTTATGTTTTTTTCTTCAAAAATGCAATATACACTGGTTCACCAAGTCTTTTAAACCACACAGGTCAGAAAAGTAGAAGCACTAAATGGCTGCATCTAGTCTGGAAGGTTAACACAGATTTCACATAAAATAAGAAGTTTAATTGTTGGATCTGCAAGTTAAATGTACAGTACATCCACAGTTGTAAATACTCCATAAATTAAAATTGTAATATTTTTTAAATCACTTTTTAAAAATAATCACACAAGATGGGAAACAATTCAAATTTTATACACAACTTAATTTCACAGAAACTTTTGTTGCACAATTAGTGCAAAAATGGGGCAACTGTTAAGTGTTTTGCTAGGACTAGCAAGAACTACAGTTCATATTTCAATGTGTAAATAAAAACAGAAATTAGAAACAAAATGCTTCTTGAAATTAAAAAAAAAAAAAGTTCAAACCTGGAAATCGGCTGTTTTTCCTAAGATCAAACCATCCACTCACATGATGCCAATCATGAACAGTCTGTGCACTGATTGGGAAAGGTGTTTTATACACGACGCCCTTTTTTCTACTTTTTAAAATACCTTTTTGGTATGTATTATTTCTTCACAAATTTATGGGGGTGAGCAGGATTTTCTTTTTTTAAAAAAAGGTTTTAGTAAATCAAAGCGGCACAAGCTGCATGTGTGAAAGAAGCCGAGGCTTAGATACAACATCTGAACAGATCTCAGTATTCAAACCACAAGACATGCTCCCACTGGCAGGAGACAAGACAAAGCCAACTTACACTTTATTACAGACTTCGCTTTGAAATCGTTTCTAAATCCCTTGATGAAAATAAGCTTTTTTAAACAAGGGTTTGATTTATTTTTTTGTGAAACTGTTGACTGACAACATCTCTTCACCATTCCAGTCATTTATCTCCTCTCATTGGCTGTCCTATGCCGACGTGATGAGCCGGGTCACCGCCAGAAACGGAAGCCAGCGAGGAGAGGAAGATGGTCGGACGGGTGGCATCGATTAGGCAGGCCATTGACTCCCTCCAGCTCAGACTGCCCGACTAATGACAACCTGCCCAACAACTGGAGACCACGGCCACCAGGAACTGACAGCGTTGTCTCAAAATCTTTAAAAAAAAGTAGAAAGAACAAAGAAGAAATTGTAATTCACAAAAGATCAGAACATAAACTACATATAAAATAAGAAGTGATAATTTATCAAATGATAAAATGTGGTTTCTGATAAGTAGCAGAAAGTGGATTGGTGGATCCAGAGATCAAAAAATACAGAGCCTTGAGGCGGAACCTTTTTTCTTTCTTGTGAAGAATTCATTGTGCATACAACAGAAGATTTTTAATACATCCTGCTGAACAGTCCAGTGAGGCAACAACACGACTTTTATAAAGGCAATAATGTCCAGAATAAGTATCAGAGAAATCTGAATGTCATCAGAATGAGGGAGAATGGTTATTATCCTATTACTCTTTTTTTGTAGTCTTTTACTAACAAAAACATTTGAGTATTTATTTATATTTTTAGATGTTTGTATTCTGCTCTCCAGTCATGGCAAATTCTCTGGAGGCTGGCTAATTCCACCAAATATACTTTAAATACTGTGAAACTTGAACAAAATTATAAAACTGAAGATTCTTCAGCTTGACGAAGCTGCTTTTTGGAAGCGTTGGAGCTCATTAAATATGCCCAAAAGTTATGAGAAACCAGTCAAATCCATTTTTTGCTGACTACCTGATGAGTAAATTTTGTGTAATATTCTCTCCAAGATTAATCTAAACAGGGCCTGTGCAGGTCTAATTCAGTTGATTACTTGATTCTTAACTTGTGCTTTAAAAACAAAACAAAACAAAAACAAACAAAAAAAAAGAGTGAGGTCAACATGAAGCTTAAATTCTGAACACTATGTTCATAGGACCTCTCTTTCCCACACTTAATAAACCCCTGTGTAAATATGTGCTTCTAAATAGGCAACCTAATTGTCATAAACATATTCAATTTATACTGAAAAAGAAGGATTTCATTAATTCATCAGTGGTAGATAAACGTGATCTCACTGTGCCAGCTAGTCACTTTTGCTGTTAATGTGTCTTCAGTTCATTAACACCGACATGACAACTAATGGCATCATTAATAGGACTGAAATGTATTACAATTACAAAACAATTTGACAAGAACTGATCTGTCCTTGTAAAATACCCTAAAATGACCTTGTTTGTGAATGTGTGCCATATAATTTGAATAAAGCTAAACATGAAATCAAGTCTAAGCTACTGTCTCAATTTAACAATAAAATGTCTTGAGGGCAAAGAAAAGAAAATCAAGCAAAACAAAACGAGCATGAGGACCAGAGTGAGCTCTTTATAAATAACAGTAAACGCACTCAGACACTGTTTTTGATCGTTATAAATATGTGATATTCCCAGTTAACAGTAATAACCTGTGCAGTCATCCACAGATCTGCAATAGAGAACAAACCACAGCTGAAGTTAGAGAGCTACTGCAATGCTTCTTATAAAAGATTTTCATTATTTCACTCCACCAGAATCAAGTTCATTATGGTTTGCTACAGTTCATTGATGAATTTTAATTAAATTTTTTACCTGTGTTTGAAGGCTATGTGACAGCTGTCACCACCGGTATAATCATTTGTAATGCTAACTATTAATATTTTCAGCTGTGGAGAGACTGTCCTTGTTTGTTCCACTTTATATTGGATTGGATGTGTTTGGCTGAGTGCTAAATAAATGTCATGCATGGCTGTATTCTTCGAGCAAAACTGGCTTGTTACCTCCAGCTGAAAATACAGCAGGAGGTAAGCTGTACAGTATGTACTCAGGTTAGGTACATAGACAACACGTTTCAGTACATTAGCACACATAAGAAAATATATAAGTCAGGGCCTATACACACACACACACACACACACACATATATATATATATATATACATATATAACGTTAAGAGAGCTCTAAATATGAATTTGTTTTAAAAGTGTTTCCTCATTCAAGACAATAAAAAAAATATATAAGCAAAAAAACAAAAAGAAAGTAAGAAAATCATGACAGTATAAATGTATTAATACCAGAGCTGTACAAGATGTAATCCACTGTCAGAGCTGTGCGTGAGTGACAGGTGGTGATCTCAGGTCTGCCATCAGGTGGGAGGTGGTGTCCATAGGATGACTGCAGCTTCAGGCCATGCTCTATCCTCCCTCTAAACAGATCCAAAAATACACACTGAAATTGTCAAGTACAGTGACCGATGCCCAGATGTGTGTTATTCTTTGATCACATTTTATAAGTCAATTTTTTTTAAAAAAGGAAAAAAACGCATAGAAAAGATAGTTGACAAACGAATAAATATGACTTTGCACAGTACAAACCCCCAGATATTTCGTATAATTTACTTTTTCCAACTTCCGACTGCAAGCTGGACACCTTCGATCTCTGTTCCCACTGACAGCAGTGTGTCAAGAACCATCATTCATCAACAGCTCATGCAACAACACGGGCAATACATTTTCTCATACTTCCTGCTTTTCAAAGCATGGAGGCAGAACTGATGCCTTTATTTCGACAAATGGAAATTCACTTCGCTGCTGCCTGCTAAAAAAATGTTTCCTCTGAATACTGTGCCATCATGGTGACGCATCTGGTAGTCTCTGTAGTTGTGATTTGCTGTCCTTCATGACCACTTCATGGATGACTTAGACACACAACTGTCTTTCATCACAGAGCTACACCATCTCCTACTTGTCTTAGGTAACCTGAACATACACTTAGACAAACCTTTCTTGGAGGACAGTCCCTCTGACCCAAAAAGGTGGTAAAAGACTACCGGATTCTCACCAGAAACTGCCATGCCATTCACATCTCTGACCTATTTGCGTCCTAGCACAGCCCCCTTCCATCACTAGAGGTCTCATTTCACTGCAACTTCATATCAACAAACAGGTCACCAACTTCCTCACACAAAATTACTTTCTTTATTTACAACAGTCTGGTTTTAAATTCAGCTACTCTGCTGAAACAGCCCTGATGTCTGTGAGAGAGGCCTTAAGGGCAACAAAAGTATCGTGTCGTATATCACATTCTTGTTTTCCATCCTATCTCACTGGGCGTTTCTTTAAAAACGTTGTGACAAGGAAAAATGTCGTCATCCCATCGCCTCTTGAAAGGGATGCCCCAGGCTTTGTACTCGGTCCCCTTCTCTTTGTGAAATGCATCACCTCTATGGGCCAGATGATCTGCTCAGACTGCTTCTCATATTACTGCTGTACCTGTAGTCTACCCATCTACAAGGTTGAACGAACACCACCTTCCGCTTAACTTGTTTATGACTAAACTCCTGGTTATTCCTGCCCATCATTCAATCAACTACGATATTACATAAATATTACCTCTACTGCTGTTGCTCCTAACAAGGTTGCAAAAAAACCTGGGTGTCATACTTGATAACCAGTTAACTTTTTCTGACCATATAGCCTCTGTCTCCTGGTTGGACTGCTTTGCACTTTACAACATACAAAAGAAAAAGGCCTTAGCTGACTATATATTGCCACTTCAGTGTTGCTATGGTTATACTGTTGTAACCCACCTCGATTACTACAATGCCCTCCTAGCTGGCCTACCAACTTGCTTGATAAAACCTCTATAAAATGGTCTTTAATCAACCCAAAAGGGCACGTGTGTTCACTGAGCTACACTGGCTGTAGGTGACTGCTTAATTCAAACATGTTGCTGACACTGTGACTTTGGGGTCCACACCTCCCTATCTAAACTCAGTTATGAAGGTATCCCTTCCTTGAAGAGCATTGTGGTCTCCACAAGAACATTGACTGCCCTTAACCTCTCTGTTCACATAAGGCAATCTCAGTTGAGACTATTCTCCTTGTTGGTTCCCCAACGGTGGAATAAGCTATCAGTAGCTACAACAGCAGAGATATCCCTCTCTGTTTTCAAGGAGTTCTTGAAATCCCTCCTCTTCCAAGAACACTTCCTACTCTAACTCTCTTGAACTATGCTTTTAACCCAAACCACACACTGCTTTAACTGCACTGACTGTAACTTACTACGTTTACAGCAGCTTGATTGCTTTCCTCAGTCGAACACTACTTGGGATAAAAGTGTTATGTCATGTTATTTTTATGTAATGGATTACTTCATGAAACTTTGTCAAGCACAATACGGACTTGCATTCCCAAATGGCACTAAAAAAAATTTACTGACCAAAAAAGGACATCTTTTCTGATCAGTAAAGCCTTGGTCACGGTGAGCCATACCAATAGATGCGGACACTCTACAAATGATTTTTGGACCATTTCCTACAGCTTCCTTGAGACAGCTTTATAAGAATGCAGCATCTGTAGCCCACTCCTAAGTTTGTGGCCAGGTCGATAATCATATCCAAGATTTTCTATGAATGTGCCACAAAAACTGCATCGGAGGGCTGACCAATGAATACCTTAGGAACAACCTAAGAGAACAACGCAGGATGTTTGTGAAAGAAAGGGATAAGAACATATTGAGTTGTTCTAGGGAGGCCCTCACAGCGTTCCCAAGAACCCCTTTTGAACGAAGATGCAAAAGGTGAAAGTGTGCATCTCTGTACATGCTTCTGGAAGCATGTCATAAGGCAGAAATATGTCATATGTGCAACGCTCAGCCACAGTCGAACAAAAGTACCAGCTACAACTGTCAGATCTTCTTCTTCCTGCAGCTGTAGAAGGTGCAGCTGCGGTCTTCTCGCCATGATTGCCATTTAGAAAATTGAAATGATCAAGACACATATGTCTGGAGATACTGGACAGCTGCCATTTATATACTTTGACAAAATGTGCTGAAACCTGTAGAATCTTCTAACCATCGACTTCAGATTTCTGTGAGTTGCAGTTTGGGGTCCCAAATGGCCACCATCCCACAAGAATTTTTGAGAGATGGCCAAAAGTATACCGTTGGTAGGTTCTGTACGAACTGGGAGATTCGCACGAACCCACCGTTTGTAAGAACTTTTGTGACTGAGGCTCAAATTATACAGACAAATAAAGAGATGCAAATTCAATTCAATTCAATTTTATTTATATAGCGCCAATTCACAACAAAAGTCGCCTCAGGGTGCTTCACACTGTAGGGTAAAATAAAATAAATGTAGCCAGTCAGTCACATTTGTTTTTCTCTTTATGTAAAACTACAAATTTATCGATAGATACTTTGTCGTACAAGAGAACCGTGACTGCTTTGAAAGTCAAGAAAAAAAAAGAAAAGACAGATGTTACCTGTTAAAACCAGGGGTGTCTTTGCTGGTGAGCTCCTCAGTAAATGTATTAGAGCCTGCACCTTCAACAGCTGACAGAGAATTGTTGGTTAAGAGCAATGTTATGTAATACCATGTAATGACAGTTTAACTCTTTCCAAATAAATGTGTATAATTTAGTTTCACTATAAAATATACAAGTACTTTTCTGAGCTGATCTTAGCATGAGCTTCACCTCTAAATCACCTAAAAGTGTAACATTAAGTCTAAAGGAATTTTGTGCTGTTTGTAGGAAAATCAGTTTAACACTGGAGGTGAAGCTTACCTTTGGAGATGGTGGTGGAGGCCTCGGCTGTAGGTATGCTCTCATACTGACACTGATGGTTGATTCCCAAACTGTGAGGCCAAATTGGAGATGGCAGGAGACGTTGTCCTCTGGAAGTGATTTCCTGACCTGATACCTAAAAAGACACACAGACACATGATCAGCCTTTACATTTATCCATCAATTAGTGGTGTCAAGTAAAGTGGCAAGCAAAACCAAAGAAACGAAGAGAACCAGTTTATCTGATCATTTATTCAACTAGAATGGCACTTCTCCAGGACTTTGTGACTAATAAATGACATCTCACCATGCCAATCTGTAGCCCTTGGTACTCTAGTGACCCGCTGGTCAGGAAGCTGTACAGTGGACTCCATGGTACAGAGTTAAAATCGCCACATAGTACGACTGGGTTGGTAGACCCATCAGGGAGGCGGGACAGCCGGTTGATCTCAGCCAAGAGGATGGCCAGCTGGGCCAGTTTTATGTCTCCTCGGCGAGGGTTGTAGAGGAGGTGGGTGTTGGCGACACAGATGAATGAGGAGGAACCTGCTTGGCCTGTCATGTTGTTGGGCCGCAGGAGCACAACCAATCCCACATTGTCCCGGTCCAGGAGACTGTTGCCAGGGCGGAAAAACTCAACAGGATTGGAGGAGAGAAGGGAGAAGCGCAAGGTTTTGAATGCAATGGCACAGCCATCTGGCTTCCTTCCTGTGCGCTTCTTAAACTCACACTGATAACCTACACAAAGACAATAATACATGAACACAAAGTCCTGTTACGGCCATGATTTAAAAAAAAAAAAAAAAAAAAATTAGTCATTTACATTAAACTTCTTATCTTCCTTTGTTTATTATTATGCTACTGTTATGATGTAATCTTTGTAACAATGTATTAGAAATGAATATTGGCACATAGATAACATTTTTTTTTTAATTTAGTGAAAAAAATAAATAAAAATCGCACATTATCACTTGATATCAAGATACATTTATTCAAGAGCTTCAGCAACAGCCAGTTTCCAGAACATGCACATTCAGCTACTTGGGTGGGATGGTGATGCCGTAGATTGTTTTACTCATGGTATTAGCATTTTTGATAGCTATCTTTTTGGTGCAGGGGAGCCAAAGTACCTCCCAGTGAAAAGGCTCCCCTGTTTCAACTGGCTTTGAACGTTTTTTTTTTTTTTAACAGTGTATTGTATTTAGAATTATATGCAGAATTTAGTATTTAGAATTATATCCATGACAACGATGTCAAAAGATGCTAAATGACATGTTAGTCAAATATACAATGTGATGCACTTAAAAATGGTAACCACACGATTTTCACAACCACAAAAGATGTAGTGCATGACAAGATTTGTTAACATAATTTTAAAAAAATTGCATACTGATACTTAAATAAAAATAAAAGAATGATAAGATGACAGCTCTGTTAGATCCAAGTGTTTTGATGCAGTCAAATAAAAACTGTAAATTTGCAATGTACATAATACAAAGCATTAGGATCAGGACTTACGATGAAAAAAATTGTGTCATAATTGTGACAGATCTAAATATACACAATAAAAAAGCTGGATACTTTTTAGTGAGAATTTTTTGAGTTGAATTTAACTTCCAACTAAAGCGAGATAAAAGATGCCCTTCTTTGAATTTCTGATGATGACAATTTGCTGCTATAGCTCATTGCCTACCCCCAGATAACTTGTCTCAGAGGATCTGAAAGGATCAACTAAATGCTTTTAAAAAGGGTTAAACTTGTGAAAGCAAAAATTCTTACAAGGAAAGAAGTACTTCTATACATACAATACACAAACAAGAATCAGTACCTAGTGCCTGTAGAGTTGGTTTGATCTGACTTTCATAGTGGTCCTCCTGTACTTCCTGAAGACATAAAATCTTAAAAAAAAAAAAAAATCTGTTAACTCACATAAAAAAGTAAAACTAACTGTCAAAACATTAGAAGCTGTACAGATAATTTAGGACAAACAGCATCAGGGGAGTACTGGAAAGATTCAAAGTCTGCAGGTGAGTGTTGAACTATTCCACATGCAAAAACACACATTCAAATATTATTATATCTCGTCAACTCACATCCGCATTATGCTGCTGGATCTCAGCCAACAGTTTGGGCAGTCGGTAGTCCCAGGGCAGGACACTGGGGTGACAGTGTTGGTACAGGTAAGAATTGTCCTGCAGCAGATCCTGCGACAAGATGTTGTAGGACATCACTGAGAAGTCAAACACTGTGCTGTCCCCTGGAGGCTGGGGCTCAGAACTGCAGATCTCCCAATATCTCTGAAGAGCTGAGGAAACAGATGAAGAAGCAGCCTTCCGTTTGAGTATATCCAGTCTTTGTCCAAATTACTGCTTTCACCGTCAATACCATTGTCAGGAGTGAATATCTTTTTTTGGATCTCTCTGTTTAATCAACAGTACTTAGGACTACACTGTTAACCAAACTACACTGTTAACCAGCCAATATATAATGTCTGTTTTAAAGAAAATAAAAAAAAAAAAAAAAAAAAAAAACTAAATAAACTTTTGATCTTGGTTTAAAGAGAATATGTGAAAAAGACAAACTTCTTCTGAAGACAATGCTTGAGATAACTTTATTTTTGCTGTGAAGATTTAGTAGAATGTAAAACAAACTATGATGACTTAACCATAAAACATCTTGAACCACTACGAGTGAGTCAGGCTGCATATGACAGCCAGTAAGTCAACCTAAGTTGCAGTTTAACCACGGGAATCTTTTTGTTATTATTCAAAAATAACATTCAAACTTACTAGTTTTACATAGCTTAGATTACACGCTGCTACCACAAGCTTTGAGGTATAGTAAGGTCCAGAATGAATACAGAAGGAGAAATCAGTCATCACCATTGTTACCTTCATCCCTTGGCTGTTCTTCTGACCCCATTATGTTCCTCTGATGGCCAGAAGGCTCCTCAGGACACTTCCATCTGAACCAAGGGTTGGACTGACGAACTGCAGTTGGATTCTGCTCTGGTCTGAATGGGGGAATTTTGACCCCAGATCCTGCAGATTGTGAGTGTTGATTTGGAGTTCCAGCCCTACTATCTTTACTTGGTTTGTCTTTATTCCCAGTTTTAGTCCTTTCTACATATTTATCTCTGCTGTTTTCCCTGCTGACATTTTTCACTCTCTCCCATCTTTCATCTTTCACATATTGTTTTGATTCAAGGCTACAATTACTTCTGGAACCCAAATGATGTTGCTCCCACTTGGACTTGTCCTCAACTTCTGTCCTCTTTGTTCCTTCTCCTTTATGTACTTCCTTTTTCTCTTTCCTTTCCTTCTCATCTCCACTCCTCCTCCGTTTGTTCAAAGGCTCTCTCTCTCTGCCAGAACGCTCCATCAGGCATCCTGCAGTGGTGTGGAATGAACACCACCTACCACACCTGTGGTTACCTGTGGTGATATTTTGGGGGTGTAAAACTCTAACAGGGATGGTCAGATGGGTTGATAGCCGGGAGTATGTTAGAGTGGGAGGCCAGGGTGGGAATCCTTGAACAAACCACCATGAATGACGAGAAGCGATAAAGCGGGAGCGGTAGGAGCACAAGGTACTATTACTCCAAAAGCCCACCTGACAGAGAAGTGAATGACCTTGAGGGTGGATGGAGCAAATTAAATTTCTCAAAGGCTGGAACAACATGGGGAAGCTGGAACGAGAGTTTACAAAATAAGATAAACATTTAACATATAAATCAACATGAAGAACAAATGGAAAGAGTCACTCAAATGAAAAAAAAAATCTATAGTTTTAGCAAGTTTTGAGAATTTAAAACTTCTATTCCTTCATCATCAGAAGAGTCAAAGTTTATAAATCACATTTAGTAAAATTACAAAAACAACAACAAAACAAACAACAACAAAACCAAACATCAGTTTGCCTCAACATCTAACATGAAAGGCCTGGAGTCTTTTCAGGACTTTGTTACTGCACTGAACCTAGGGTTAAAAATACCAGTAGCCCTCTGATTCGGTAAAACCACCCCCCTTTATATGTCAGGCAACACTTGGTGGATTATTTTTTTCTTTCAATACAATTCAGACGATTCTATTACGTAAATAAGCAAGTATGAAAGAAAATCCAGAAAACGTAGCTGAATGTCCTCAGAAATGCCCGAATTCTTGGCTTCCAGACAGACAGGCCAGTTTTATGATTTAATACTATATTTTGCTTCACTATTAGGGACTAGCATTATCTATACAGATTACAATTAATTCAACTGAACTACAATAAACTGGATTATAATTTAATGAAAGCAAACTGGATTAATTGGAAAATAGCTGCATTTAACGTACTGAACTTCCTTAATTTCTTTCTGAAGAAAGATAATGTTTTCAGTTAATTGTTTTATGTACACAAATGTATTTTAAAATAAATTAAACTTAGATGTTTTGAGTTTAAGTGAACATTATCGGAAATAAAACATTAAAGTATGAAAAAACAGCTCACTCTAACCTACCTCGCTTTACTGTTAGATTTCTTTATTAGGTTACGGCTTGAAGCATGTGGTTAAAGTATTTCCAGACATTGTTGCTTAAATTCTTTAGGGAAAGAAAAAAAAAAAAAAAAAAGGATTAAAAACTAAAAGCAAAGCAAACTCATAGCATACTCCATGTCTCCAAAATATGACGTTCACAATGCGTAAAAAGTAGGCGCAGGATCCGTCGATTGATGCGTTCACAGCCAGCTCAAAAACAAATATACTATCCATTTCTTAAAATAATTATTAATATTTGATGTATCCGAATAACTGCAAATAAATAAGTCCACTATAGGGCACGGCAAAGATGCATTAATTTTGTTATTTTTAATCAAAATTTATTCATATTTTTAAAATCTAAATTCCCATATTTGTATTCAGTGGGGGCAAATATTTTCATTGGGTTTAAACAGCTAAAGCAACTAAACACAACGTCTAATGCCACTTTTAACACGTAAGTGTAAGATTACATGTTAAAGATGTCCTGTTTTAAGTATCTTGCCGTAATTCTTTTCGTTTTACAGTTTAAACCCCTGCGCTGTAAGGATGTTTTACGAGGGTACCTAAAGAGATCTTCGGCTTTTGACTCGTTTCTCACTCGTGCTGGAACTTGTAGTTTTTTTCCTTCTTCTTCTGCTAAGGCTCTAAATATAACGTGTAGCTCAAACGGCGAAAGACAGGGTCGTTGGTGCTTCGACAAAACAGGCCCGACTGAAAACAATTTTACCATTTCAAATGTAGTTTACGGTGAATGAATCGACATGTTAGGCATTTAAACAGCAATGATCACTGGTTTTTAGTGGTAAACTAAAAAGGTTAATCTGTGTTAAAATCCAAAAGGAATACTTTTTTTACATGTCAGCGAAGCCATTCATACAGAAAGATAGGATGACGAAAAGTACTTACGTAAAAGCAAATATCTTCTAAAAAAAAAAGTGATGTTAAAAGATGTTGAAGATACAAAATTTCTGCGTTTTTTTGCAAGCATTTCCTACATTTCTCTTTTCCAAGTAAAATCTGAAGTGGGGCTATGTGTGGTTTAATAATCACTTGCTTTTTTGCTCCTCCGGTAGAGAGGACCAGTAGACAGGGAAACGAAGCATAAACCCCTTTGTGAGTGTCAATGCACGATTCTTCATATCGAAGGCATGTTCCACACAAGAAGGTTCAATGAACTCTGAATCAACGAGCTGAGTTCAGAAACGCCGAGTTTTGTGTTTCGGGGGGTGTTCAGAGTTGGTTTCAGTGTACTTTGTTACTACTATAAAAAGCTATCATCAGTGGAGCTCTGATACCGTGATTTACTATGGCAACGCGTAGTAAGCAGAACTGGTCTAGAACGGAACTCAATATATACAGTATATTTGCGTTTGTCACTGGTGTGTGAATCCCCTATAGTAGTGGACTTCAACCCCGGTGTTCAAGAGCTCCTGTCCTGCACGTTTTCGATGATTCCCTGCTTAACACATGGCTTCGCTAAGGGTGGTAGCATGATGAGGAAATGATAGTAGCTAGCTATTGGCTGGGCAGACTGTCAAGCAGGTCATTATAAATAAGTTTAACGCTTTATTTAAACTCATCTGATGTTTTTTTTTGTTTTTTTAAAAAAAGCAGCCCCTCAGAATCGTCGTGGATGTGAAATCAAACGATTGAGACCAAAACAGTCTTTTGAACCAAGATGTAAATATGTTTATTTCTGCTCTAAAGTTGGACATTTTAACATGAGAGTCAATAGGGATTGGTTTTTGGAGCCAGCCGCCGTCTAGAGTCGAGGATCTGCAGCTATTCTTCGTTCCACATGAGCCTCAATGCAGAAGTAAGATGGTTGGTACTTGGTTTCCATTGAACAGTGTTTTTCTCTGTAGCATAACTCTCCTAGTTCTTTCTCTGTAACTGTCCTGCAAGACTTCTCATCAAAACAATAAAGAAGATGGACAAATGTATTGAAATGTCTGAAAAAAAAACCCACCTCATGAAAGCATAAAAAGTTTTTTCTATATTTGGGAGTTTTTTCAGATTAGAGTCGTTTCCATTACAGGTTTTCTCTTTTGATATTTGAGTTTTGTGCAAATCTATGGGTAATGGAAAATAACTTATGTGTCAGGACTACAAGTTATGGCTGATTTGATCGCACTGCAGTTTATTTGGGTCCTTCATAAATTTCTCTGACCACAATGCGACATGTCATTGTTCAGATGTCTGTAAAATGCCTGTTTTAGGATTGATTTTTGGGATTGAATTGAACTCATTGCAGGGGAGGTGACAGAAAGTAGGCCTAACTCAGAGTATGTTGAACTTGCTTTTGATCAGGTTAACCGCAGTAACAGACACAGAGTATGAGTTACCTCGCTTTCTGAAGCCAGCTCAACTGAAGCCTTTTGGTTGGGGTTAACTAACCTCGCTTTTTGAAATGGTAGACTCAGATTTTCCCTGAGTTCAGGTCCAACATACTCAAATTTTCCACATAACCTGCTTTGTGAAACAAACCCCTGTTGCCACTCTTAATCTTAATACTCTTATTGGTTATTACTAGGAGTTTACACTGATGTAAAAATAAACAGCAACAAACAAAACAAACATCCACAGTAGACTGGGATATCATTTGCTCTTACCCTTTTCCTCTTTATAAGAAAAGGAAGTGATTAAAAGTGGGGATACGAAAAAAGGTTAAAGGATTACTTAAGTGGAAGAAGCCTATGGAAATGGTATTTAAAAATCTAGCGCCCTATTTTAACAACTTCAAACAAATCCATTTCAACTAAGTTTGTGCTTTAAGGGACTCCTGATGAAATCACATTAAATTAAGTTAATTTCAATTCACTGCAGTCACCCATTATCTATATCCGTCCATCCATCCATCCATCATCCATAATGCTATACAGGGTTACAGTAATCAGCTGGAGCCTGTCCCAGCTTATTACAGGTGAAGGCAGGGTACACCCTGGACAGGTCACTTTATTGCAGCCCATCCATCTGCCCATCCATCAATTATCTATACTCTTATATTCCACTTAAAAGACCTGTGATCCCAGCTTGCTCTGGACAAAAGGCAGAGGTACAACCTGGACAGGTCACAGTATGTGGTCCTGCAATGGGCTAACAACCAGACTTGCACTCACTCATATGAGCAATTTAGAATAATCAATTAACCTGACATACTTTTTTTTTCCAGACTGCAGGAGGAAGCTGCAGTTATTGGAGAAAAAATTCCACAGAAAAAGACACCTGCCAGAAGCTGAACCAATTCAATTCAATTTTCAAATCAATTTTATTTATATAGCACCAATTCACAACAAAAGTTGCTTTGAGGTGCTTCACACTGTAGGGTAAGGATAAAACAGTGTTACAAGGAAAATCCCAACAATCCAATGACCCCCTATGAGCAAGCACTTGGCAACGGTGGGAAGGAAAAACTCCCTTTTAACAGGAAGAA
>JAOWBL010001355.1:0-15517 GCA_028564865.1 Zenarchopterus dispar | reverse complement strand
ATATGGCTCTCATAGAATTAGATTTTAAAATATGTGGGGTTGTTGGCTCTCTCAGTCAAAAAGGTTCCCGACCCCTGCTCTAGTTCCTCTATCGACCCCTATGGTCAGTATGTGGACCTGCAGTTCCTCTACCAACCAGAGAGTGCAGGGGCAGCATGGAGTCTCCAAAGACTACCGACAGCCAGGTCCCTCTCAACTTCACAGCAGAAATAAACATATTTACTGCCTGGTCCAAGAAACTCTTTTGGTCTCCATAGTTGAATTTTCCATCCATGACAACAGTAGGGAAGGGATTTTTTATGTTTGTTATTGGTGATTTTTAGGAACAGCTGCATACCAGGATACAATCTCAAACAGCTTTCCGTTGTCACTTAAGTTACTTTCAGTGACTCTTCTGTACTATTAATAAATACTTAACAGAGCATAATCATCCTTGTTTTAAGGTTAATAAGGTTTGCCATTGTGCCGATTGTACCTACTAATCAACACAATGAGAGAAGGGTCTGGGGATGAAGTCCAGCTGTGACTCACTGGACTGGGCTCAGGAGCCAGCCTCTAGGCATCTATCCAGGAATTATTTTTTCACATTTTCTTTAAAAATCAAAACTGGAAGTTTCCCCTTCAAATTGAAAACATTTGGCATGTTGTAAAACAAAAATACATTTGAGCAACTTTTACACTGTCTCCCAGTGTTAGTGGCCCTGTGGTTGGAGTTTATATGAGTATCTGTTGATCGTATGAACACGTAACAGTTGTTTTTCTGTAATGTTAGTCCTCCTGCCTCCTTCTGCCTGCTTCTGTTCCAGCCTTTTCTGCACCACAGATCCTGAATGTACAGGTCAGCTCTGGGGAGTCTGCAGTCCTGCGATGTGACGGCACCGCTTTCAAACATACAGACGGAAATGTGACATGGGAGCTGTGGAAAAAGGAACCTGTGGCATTTTGGCTGGAAGGGGAAATGTTGATGTACCACCCTTTTCTTGTTAGTGCTGCTTTTTTATTATGTATTTGCAGTTTTGGTTTATTTTCAGTTATATCACTATCATTCATGTGTTTTTCAGTGACAGTCCCTCTCACTGAGCCTTAGTCTAAAATGTTTGTTATGTCACAATGCAATATCTTTGGAAAATCCCCCAACATCCAAAAAGAGCAAAACAAACTAAGCCAAATCTAAGAACCCAAGAACCCAGCCAACATTTGCACGTAGGGCCCATCTGAGATGTAAACAGGTTGAAAACTGCAGCCCCATTTGGGATTTTCTGTTTAGAATTTTCCATATTGTTCCTTGACAAGGTGAAGCAACAATTGCTCACTGTGTAAGACACCTGTTTTGCATCCATAGCTGTTGGTCACTTATAACCACTGCAATCAAAGTTTGTGAGGCCAACATGGAACAGATGGAAAATCCCATAAAGGGCCATGTTTTCAAGCTCATTTATATCTCAGATGGCCCCACATACAACATGGAAAAATATCGCACAGAAGCTCACGTTCAACTTTGATTGACTCTGTCTGAACTGAGCCACATGTCTACCTACCTAATATTAATGCTATCTAGCCAGTTTATCAGATACAAAGTCTGCGTTTTTACACAATGACTGTGATTAAATGAGTTTAGGTAAACTTAAATCATTAAATCCTTGCATCTTTGATTTAACTCAGAACAAATATAGACATCCTTGTTGATCTACTGCACATTAAGAGTGTAGTACATAAAAGAACTGAACAGAATCCGTAACAAAGGTCAGCCTTGGCGGGGTCCAACCCCCACGGGAAATGAGTCCAACTTACAGCCAACAATGTGGACCAAGCTCTGACAGCAGATACAGAGGGACCGGACAGCTTGTATAAGGGATTCTGGCACCCCATGGTCCTGCAGAAACCCCCACAGGAGTCCCCGAGGGACACGGTTGAACACCTTCTTGAAGTCAACAAAACACATCTAGACTGGTTGAGCAAACTCCCATGGCCCACCAAGGACCATGTTAAGAGTGTAGAGTTGGTCCACAGCCAGAACAAAAACCACACTGATCCTCTTGAGTCCGAGATTTGACTATCTGGAGGATCCTCCTCTTCAATACCCTTGAATATACCTTACCAAGGAGGCTGAGGAGTGTGATCCCTCTGTTGTTGGAGCACTCCTTTCTGTCCCCTTTGTTAAAGAGGGGAACCACCACCACGGTCTCCCCAAGATGTTGCACAAGTGTGTCAACCAGGACAGTCCCACCACATCCAGAGTCCTAAGGAACTCAGGGCAGATCCTTTGTCCATCCCTGGTCCCTTAACATTTTTAACCACCTCTGTGACCTAAGCCCCAGAGATATAGGAGAGCCCACCTCCAAGTTCAAAGGCTCACTTCGTCGTACAAAGGCATATTGTAGGACTTAGAAAGTCTTCAAAGTATTCCCTCCACTGACAAAACTTCCCAAGTCAAGGTCAACAGTGCACCATCTCCACCATACACAGTGTTGGTCGTGCACTGCTTCCCTCTCCTGAGCCGTTTGATGGTGAACCAGAATCTCTTTGAAGCAGTCCAGCAATCATTCTCCATGGCCTCTCTGAACTTCTCACCACCCACAGTTTTGCCTCAGCAACTGCCGAAGCAGTGGTACCCCTGGTACCTATCTGCTGCCTCTGAAGTCCCACAGGCCAGAAAGACCTGATAGGACTGCTGCTTCACCTTGATGGCATCCCTAACCACTGGTGTCCACCAGCGTGTTTGTGGATTACCACCACGACAGGCACCAACAACAATATGGCCACAGCTCTGATCAGTTGCCTCCACAGTGAAGGCAAGGAACATTGTTAACTCTGACTCAATGTCCTCAGCCTCCTCTGGGATGTGGCTGAAGCTCTGTCTGATATAGGAGTTGAAGCTCTCTCAGACAGGGGACTGCCAGATGTCCCCAGCAGACCCTCACAATATGTTTGGGCCCACCAGGTCTAACTGGGATCCTCCCCCACTATCAGAGCCTAGTTACCACCAGGTGGTGGTCAGTTGACAGCTCTGCTCCTTTCTTCACCTGAGTGTTCAAGACATGTGAGCACAAGTTCAATGACACAACTAAAAATCTGATCATCAATCGGCAACCTACGTTGTTATGGTGCCAAGTGCACATGTTGTGTTTTGACATGGTGTTTATAGTGGACAATCGTGATGAGCACAGAAGTCCAAAATGTAAGCACTGAAGTTCCCCAGTAGAACAAGGGAGTCCCTAGCAGGGTCACTCTCCAGCACCCCACCCAAGGACTCCAAAAAGGGTAGATACTCTAAACTGTTGTTTGGTGCATAAGCACAAAGAATCAGGACTTGTTTCCCCACCCAAAGAAGGAGGGAGACCCTCTTGTTCATCTGTGTGAATCCCAATGTACAGTCACTGAGCTGGAGGGCTAAAGGTATGCCCACCCCTGCATGGCGCCTCTTACCTTGGGCAACTCCAGAGTGGAACAGAGTCCAACCCCTCTCAAAGAGACTGGTTCCTCACTGTTTGTCTTGGGTGACCCTACCAGGGGAATAAAGTCACCAAACAAGTGAGCTCCTAGTATCAGTGGAACACTCAAAGCCCTCCACCACAATAAGGTTGTGGCTCAAGAAGGAACTTGTTTTTAGTATAAACACCATAAGAAAGAAGACAGTTCAGGATTTACATTGTTTCTATGAAGCTGAAACCTACAGATGTCTGAGTTCTGGTCCCTGAGGAACTAATGCCGATGGTGTCTGTCCATAGATCAGTTGATTAAGCATTAAACAAAATATTTGAAAAATACATTAATAGCATATGCAGACTGATATTTTAAATTCCAATCACATATCAACCCTACCTATGCATCTCTAGGAATTTATTCCTGACAATTATGATAATACACTACTGAAAAAAATGTTAAAAAATAAGATGTAGTCAAAGTGTAGGCTTTCATCAGCTTTAATTTTAGAGGTTTTGCAAAATATATGGCATTTACTATTAAGGAATTACAACCATTTTTAGCAAAATGCCTCCATTTCAGACGTATTTGCTTAAACATATTTGGGTGATTGACTGAGAAGAGTATGAACAGAGAGGAGGTTCACCTGGCTGATAAACCCACTATCCAGACCTGACTTAGAACAACATCTGTCCCTGTAAAAGGATAACTTTCCAGGAAACATGCAGGCTGAGGAAGAGGCTGTTAGCATTCCATAACACTGTTTTGCCTTAACCTAGCATCACCATATTGCTGCATTAAGCTGAAAATGTGAGTTGTTGGCACTTGCACTTCCAGGAAAGGGTCCAGCTGCCTACCAAAGACCAGTTTAGAGAAGGTAACTGGTCCTTGACTCTCCTGGACACCAGGCTGAGTGATCAAGATGACTACTCATGCTTTTGGAACAACCACGCCATTTCAGTAGTGCGGCTCAGAGTGGACGGTGAGTTGGATGTGTGGGTTTTATTGTTGGTGGTTTCTGATGATTGTCCTGCTTTTGGTACTGTGGACCATAAAGATGTCCTTCTTGATAAACTGGAAAGTGGGTTGGGCTCTCAGGTACTGATATCAGTTCAATTCATATCTTCAAATCATGGTGGGGAGTAGGAAGGGTGGGGTGGGAGTGGGGGTGGTGGGATCTTGTTTCCAGTTGACCATACCATGATGTGAAGTTCTTGAGGGGCTGATTCTTGGACTGCTGTTATTCAACCTTTACAAGTTTCTTTGATGTTGCTTATGAAAGCTATTATGTAAAAGTTAGAAACTCTGCTTTTTCATTCATCCATTATCTATACCTTCTTACTCCAATTCAACATCACAGGGATCTACTCGAGTCATTTCTAGACCTCTCTGGGCCAAAGGCTGGGATATACCTGAACAGGTCACCAGCCCATCATAGGACCACATATAGACCTGGACAAATGTGTTGGTAACTTTCTTTTAGATAAAGCAAAACCAACAATGGTCACTGAGATAACTTAAAACTGACACAAGTAATGATAAATAATAATTTACTGAAAATCAGCTAATGATAATCAGACAATACTTTTGAATTTTGGAGGCAAATTTCATTCAGAAATTTAGGCTCCACAGGACTGCAGACAGCTTTCCTGAATGTGGACACAAAAGGACAACTGATGACAAACTGAAGAGGTGATAATACAGAGGGAAACCAATGTGTCTAGAACAACTTCCAAAAAGATCCAAGGTAAACTCAAAGGCCAACCTCCATCACTGTCAGATCACACTCATCGCTGCTGGAACCAAGGGAGGAGGACTCCACTATTGGAAAGAACACCAGAAAGAGACACACTGGAGTTGATCTTTATGCATACCATAAAACCACAAAGGTACTGGGAGAATATTCTTTGGACAGACATGACAAAATTGGAGTTTTTTGACAAATCACATCAGCTCCATGTTCATGGATGCAAAACTGAAGCCTTCAATGAAAAGAAGACTGTATCTACTGTGAAACTTGGAGGATGCTCAGTTCTGTTCTGGAGCTGCTTTGCTGCATCTGGTTCAGGGTGTCTTCAATCTGTGCAGGTATGATAAAATCTCAAGACTATCAAGATGTTCTGGAGACAAATGTGCTGCCCAGTGTCAGAAGGCACGGTCTCAATTGCAGGTCATGGAACTCCCAACAGGATAATGACCTGAAACACATAACTGAAACCAGTGTGGAAAAACTAAAAACTACTGTAAACATTGGACTATTCTGAAGAGCCCTGTTCTAAATCCTGCTGAACATGGAAATATCTGAAACATGCAGTCTGGAGAAGAAACCCTTCAAACTGGAGACATTTGTTCATGAAGACCAGGATACCTGTCTACAAATAAATGTGATAAACAGCAGCTCCAGAACATAAATGAGATTCCTCCATGTTTCACAGTTGATGCCTTCATGCCTGATAAGGTCACTGGGATTCTTTAAAAAAAATCCCACCTTCTCTCCAGCTTCACAGGTGGGCTCCAATTCTACTGAAGGGGGATTAGGTTCCTTTTATAACCCCAGTATCTTTGTCTGAAAAGTCAGATTTATTCAGTTGGAGTCTAGCCACCAAAACCTCAAGCAATGTATCATTAGGAAAGCCTTTGAAGTCTTCATTGCAAGTCTTCTCTTACTGAAACATGAGTTAAATAATTACTTTGAAACATGACAAGAATGCAAAATATCTATATTCTATTTTCATTACTTTTGAAAACCAATTGTTTTCAGTTGACAAACTCTTCAGGATGATTGGAGTTTTTTGTTTCAATGACTTAATTTATGAGTGGGTACAATTGGTTTCCTTTTAACTTAAAAGTCTCAATCCCCTGAAGTGTCCTCGGGCAAGATGAAGTGTTCTCAAAGAAGCCCAAACCCAACTTGTTGATCCCAGTACTGGATAAATGGGAGGATTGTGCCAGTAAGCCATCTGATCGGATGTGAAAACTGTTAAAGAGAAAAATCTAAAACTCCACAGTTTAACTGCCAAAGTTGAAGTGTGAGATCTGTATATTTATTGTTTATGTTGCTGTGGGTTATAGTGAAGTCAACTGCTCTGTTCTCTGGAACTTAAAGTGTGATAAACCTCACTTCTGTTTGACTTTGTTTCATTTCTTACAAAACTCTCTCTTTCATCCTTTGATGCTGATTTAGACCCAGATGAGACGTCCACTCTGGAGAATTGGAACATGACAGGCTACTGGTCAGGGGCTGAACCCTCTGAAACCCCACTTCCTCCTAATCTCCTGGAGGAGTCCACTCAACCAACAGGAGGTGAACTTCACAGCAAAGACATAACTATTACTAGCTTTAAATTGACTCTGGAATAACACGATTCTCAACATTAGTTTTATAGATTTTGATCATGTTTCAGGTTTGTGTTTTTGAGCTTTAAAGGCCACTGTACACTTCACAAGTTGCTTTCTGCGCATTTATTGGTGTGTACAGAGGTGACAGAGTTACAGCCAGTGATGGTCTTAGAGGAGCAGGTCACATCAGTTCCAGATAAAGGTGAGTTGACTCCTGACTTCATAGCACAATGAGTTTACAGCTGGAAGCAAATGTTTACTGGTGGCCCAAACATGTCAAACACCATGAATTGTATCCATGAACTAAGATCCAATATTTATCTATAGGGTCCATCTCAGATGTCAGTTAGATGAAAAATTAAGGCCATATCGACATCATTTGAGAATCTTTTTGGGTTCCATTTGGATTGGCTCCATCCCAATAGTGAAGCATGAGGGTGGCAACAGTGTGATGTGGGGCTGCTTTGCTGCAGTGGGCACTTCACTGATTAGATGGTGTCATGAGAAAAGAAGATTATGCAGATAAACTGAAGCAACATGTCAATACAGGAAAATGACGTGAAGGTACTGAAGTGCCCCTCACAAAGCCCTGACCTCAATCCTGGAGGTAATGTGAAGTGGGTTCTGACAAGGCGTGTCTTCACCAGTTTTGTCCAGAGGAAAGGACCGAGATGCCAGTAAGATGCTGTGAGAAGCTTGTGGATGGCTGTCCAAAATAATTGCACCAACTTCAACAGTTTAAAGACAGTTCTACCAAATACTGTACTAACCACAGATATACAGATTTTAAAGAAAGTTAATAAAATTGTCTCTTCAATATATCTCTTTATCTATGGTATTTGCAAAATTAAAAAATATATATTTTTGAAAGGCTGCCATAGTGACTCCACCAGTTTTTGTTTTTGTGTGTGTGTGTCCATTTCTTGGTACTTCAGGTGTGACAGAGTCAGAGCCAGTGGAAACCTTGGCAGAGGAGGCACATTCATTTCCAGACAGAGGCAAGTTGACTCCAGACTTTATAGCACAACAAAATAATAATTTTAAAAAGGAACCTGAGATACGTTAATATTCTAAATCCCAATCTTGACTCCTTCCAGGGCACCAGGAGATGACCTCTAACCCTCCTGAGTTCCCATGGATCCTGGTTGGAGTCATTGGTGGAGTGCTGTTGGTCACATCGGTGGTCCTCTGCATTCTTCGAGCTCTGCAGCACATTTGAACAACTCAAGACTGATGGATCGCAGCTTCGGCCATTCATCCGCTGAGAGATTTGTGTTTGCCTCAGCGTTGAGCGAACAAGAGGATGCTTCATTGTTTGAAGAAAGACGTTACTGCAGCAGTGTTTGTACAATGAACAAAACTGTAAATGAAAATGAAGATTTTAACAAGCTTCAGTACTGGTTGTCAGATTTCTGCACTGACTGGGGATGGTCAACACCAGTCAACATTTTAATGATACTCATTTAAAATGAATGGCTCCATGTGTCCATGCTGCACTCATAATAAAAGGTATAATAAGTTAACTAAGTTTACTCCTCTCAGATCACTTCCATACCACCTCAGCTGCTCATCTCCAAAGGCTTCACCTTCTCCCTCCACCTGTTGTTCCTCATACTAAGCCTAGACTGTATAAGAAGAACTGGACAACCCCCACCCCCCACGCCCCTGTAAGTCATCTGTAAGTTTTTTTTTGAAGAGTTCCTCTGAAGCCTCTATTTCCTCATACTGTGTAGAGACACGTCGCCAGTGGACAGAATGAACGTGTCTGGAAACTGTTAGTCCATGCCTACCTTGATGTAGGCATGGACTAACAGTTAACACCTCCATCCATCCATTTACCCACTGAATCCATATACAGGGTCATCAGAGTCTGCTGGAGCCTATCCCAGCTCATGACAGGCAATAGGCAGGGGTACACCTTAGACAGGTTGTCAGTCCACCACAGGGCCACATATAGAAACAAACAACCATGCACACTCACACACCTATGCACAATTTAGAATTCTGAATCAACCTAACATATATGTTTTTGGACTTACATGTTTTAACATGTATGTTTTTGGAAGGAACCCATGCAAGCACAAGAACATACAAACTCCCCACAGAAAGACTCCTGCTGGGCCCAAGAGTCAAACCAAGTCACTATACTGCCCCTTATGCTAACGTATGATGATAATTAATATGACTTTTATTCTGATCAAATCTGTCCAAAAATCTCAATTTCAAGTGTTACTACTAAAATGACAGAACAAGTGCTGTCAGAGCTGAAAGCAGGACTAACTGTGTTCACTTGCCCTGCCAGTGACAGGGTTACACCCGTCGTAGCCAATTAGGCCTATCAGCACTGCAGCCTGACTGCAGTTTCCCAGCTGACTTATGCTAGAAGGGTCCTGAAAGGATCCACTGTAGCACCTAGCTCTTTTAATCAATCCATGCCACAAGATCTGGTGAGCTGCCAGTGAACATTTGCAATGGGACCTCCCATTTCAAATGTCTTTTTGGTGGCAAAATTTGAATTCACAGCTACATTTAGCAGACACCCATTTAGGGGATCCTTAGCTAAACTTTGTCCTTTGACCAATCAACTCAATTCAATTGTTTCTTCTTATTCCCTAGTTCCCTGCATATATATTAACACCAAATTTGGCAAAACCTGAAAGCCACATATGTATTTTGATCTTGCAACAGAAGGGTTTTCTTTTTTCTTCTTTACTTCTTGTGCATGGGTGTGTGAGAATGTTTCTTTTACCAGCCCTCTTGAGTCTACCATGTTTTACTGAGCCCTAAAGAAAAAAAAAAAAAAAGAAAGAAGAAAAATTGTTCCTGTTGAAAAGGACTAAAAGCACTGACGGTGTTGTAGTGCATGTGACTGAGAGTGAAGTGAGCTGCATTGGAATAAAAGAATTTGCATTTTATCATAGGAAAAATAGATATACAAACAGAAAAGGATAGAAAGAGAAGAGGAGGAGCATTTCTGTTCAGTTGTATAATTAGTGTATATTCTGTACATGGGTGGTGTGTGTGCAGCTCTGCGAGTACATTTAAATGTCTGGGTCCAGGCTGGGGTGTAGAGAGGGCATGGGGCAAAGATACATGTCAATTACATGAAAGTACTGTGTGCATAATATCCATGTATAGAAATATATATACATGTATCTTTAATGCTCACACATGTGTAAATATACCAACATGAAGTCATATACATGCAGCCAGCAACATACATTGAAGAAAAAAGTGCGATGTAACAGGACATGAGAGGTGAACCACATTATAGCGGTGATCACTGTACACAAATATATGTATGTACAGTGATCCCCTCTATACTCCGGCTCACCTGTCATGGTCCCGCTATATCGCAGACTTTTTAAAATTAATACATGTAATTCTCAATCACAGAACCCTCGTTGTTGTGGAGATTACCAGATTGTGTTTTTTATGAGTTTTTACAGCTTTTCACACCCATATGAATAAATGTAGAGAAGTCTCCCAGAAGACAGATTGAGGGTGAGAGTGGGATGAAGAGCCTCCAGAGGACAGAGTGAGGGTGAGAGTGGGATGTGACAATCCACAACTTAGGAGACAGTTTCTGTATTATTGGGCCAGAAAGTTTGGACTGTTTTGCAGTCCCATCTAAAATGCAAATAGGCGTCTGTTAAGTTTTGTGTGTACTGTGTAGAAATGTTTGTGTTTTTAAATCCCAGTTTAAACATTTTTACATCATGTTATAGAGAGGTGGGTAAAATTATTGAACAACATTCATGTAAATATATATTGTGCTTATAATTAAATTAGCACACATACATATTCCACCTTATATTTGGTTGGTTTCCTTTAGCAAGTCTCTCGTTGATCTGACTTTTGTCCAATCTTCATTAAACTAACTACAGGTGACATTACCAAGGCCCAGTTCAAGTGGCATGAAGAAAAGTTACATGGCATAGATATACTGTATATCTGTTACAGTAAAAATGCAAAATTCAATTTAATTCAGTTCAATTTTATTTATATAGCGCCAATTCACAACAAAAGTCGCCTCGAGGCACTTCACACAAAACCTTAAACTAAAGAAAATACTAAAAAGATAAACTGAAGCAAGATAGAAGAACACAGAGAAGCCGAGGCACCACAACTGGACCAACTAACCCAAATCCAGGAAAAAGAGGTTCTGTGAAGGTGATGTTGAAGGTGTGGAGGTGGACCAGCCCATCAGAGGAGACTTCATAGAAGGACAGAGTTCCAGCAGGACAGTCCACATAAACTGCTACTTTGGGAGAGACTGAGGAAGAGGAGGAGTAAGAGGATGCTTCTTTATTGTTGTGCCAGAGAGAGTAGAGAGCACCATCTAAGCAGTTTAGACTCCAGGACTGATGGTTCCATCCAAACACACACTCACTGAAGCCTCCTGTCATCAGCATACAAGTGAATCTGAGAGCTGCCTGCTGCCTTCGCCACATCACTGATATAGGTCAAGAATAATGTTGGGCTTCGGATAGAACCTTTAAAAATGGTAAGAGGGTCTGATAGGATGTTTTTCATCTTCAGCTCAAGATGCAACCAAAAAGATAGCTAGCAAATCAATCACAGCTAGCGGCAGGCAATCCGGTGCTGAAAAGCCTTTGTAGGAGAAACTTACTGAATCAAAGGCTGTAGCCAAGTCCACAAAGGCAGCTATACAGGTTTGTTTGCTATCTAAGGCAGAGATAAAATCATCCTGCACTTTAATAGTGGCAATTACATTCATGTCCGGCCCGAAAACCTGACTGCGAATCTGATAAAACATGATTGTAATTTAGAAAATAGTTTTCATTGTTTTAAAACTTCTGTTTCAAAACCTCATTTCTGAATCAGTTTTATTCATTTGAGCGTCTAAAATGTTGGCATCTCAGTGTTAATGCCATCCAGATTCTTCATCCACAGGTAAGCTTACCTAGCCTCCTTGGCAAGGCGTTGGGTGTGGCACTTGCTACGTCTTTGGTTTGAAATTGCTGCACTCGTGTAGTATCTAGCTTCCTGCGCTTTGACACTCCAAGCAAAGATTTTCTCAACGAATGTCTTTCTTTGTTAACAAAATGGTGGCCACCTAAAGTGGCCAGAGGGAGATGCAGAATGGGTCTTGTCTATTTGTATAAAGCACTGCAGTTCTGACATGCACGCTGAATCCATATGAGTGAATATGTGACGTTAATCATAGATGAGATTAAGTTTACAACAGAAGCTTCAGTAGGCATGCACATAGATAAATATGTGTACACAGCATTTGAATGTGCATCAAACTAACTGGCAGATTAGCTATAATAGAATATATACATTTGGTCACCATAATGACAGTTACCCAGACTCTCCTCCCTCTTCCAACCTGAACAGAGGTGAGTGAACGCCTTTTATAACAACCAAGTCCCCTCCTATGCCCATTTGATTAAACACTGATCACTGTGACAACAAAGCAAACACCTACAGGGAGGCCTGGACCTCTCTGCTTAGGCTGATGTGCCTAAAACCCAACTTTGGATAAGCGGAAGTAAATGAAAAAAGCGAAAAACAAAAAAACATCAGGTAGAACAAGAACACAGAGAGACCGAGGCACCACAACTGGACCAATACCCAAACCCAAATCCAGGAAAAAGAGGTTCTGTGAAGGTGATGTTGAAGGTGTGGAGGTGGACCAACCCGTCAGAGGAGACTTCATAGAAGGACAGAGTTCCAGCAGGACAGTCCACATAAACTGCTACTTTGGGAGAGACTGAGGAAGAGGAGGAGTAAGAGGATGCTTCTTTATTGTTGTGCCAGAGAGAGTAGAGAGCACCATCTAAGCAGTTTAGACTCCAGGACTGATGGTTCCATCCAAACACACACTCACTGAAGCCTCCTGTCCTGCTGATTCCTCTGTAACTGACCGATACTTCAACACCTCCTCTTACATCCACCTCCCAGTAGCAGCGACCAATCAGAGCATCTCTACACAGCAGCTGACGACACAAGTGAAATCTGTCTGGATGATCAGGATACGACTGAGCCTCCTCCACACGCATCATCTTCTTGTTGTCCTCAGACAACTCGATGTATTTATTGACTGTATTTGTGTCGACGGTGAGTTGGCAGGAGTCTGATGGAGACAACAACCCAGCTGCAGTTATTGTTGATCACTTGCTCATAGATGGACCGTTTGAACAGAAAAATACACTTACACTTCCACAGGCCTGGTCTTAACCATCGTTCTCCAGCAGGATCCAGCCTGAAGGGAGGACAGAGGTCAAAACATTCTATCATGAATGAATCCACAGGTGGATCTACACTGATCAAGGAACAGTCCTCTCCTGTGGTGTCATGAGTGGTGGAGACAGATACGGGTCACAGACTACAAAAAGAACTGAACAGATCTTCTGGGATGTCACACACAGGCTTCGGAAGAGTGCTTTTATAGTTCATTTTCCTGAATAAAAGTCCTAAATATTAACATGATAATTAGGTATATTTGTATCTGAGGAAACAAACGAGGAAAATGCTTTGAAGTTCTTTTATTCCCCTTTGCCAGGAACTATGTGGCCGGTCTTTCCATACCTGAGAATTTTCAGTCTCCAGTTTGGATCCTTCAGTCCAGCTGACAGACGCTTCACTGCTGACTCTCCTGGATGATTGTAGCTCAGGTCCAACTCTCTCAGATGGGAGGGGTTGGAGCTCAGAGCTGACACCAGAACATTACAGCCTTCCTCTGTGATCAGACAACCCGACACCCTGTAAACACACAACACGTGAAATAAGAACTGGTTTGCACCTTAGAACAAGGATGACCTTCTTACAACACTGCTAAATCTAATTAATACAGCAATCAATGTTACTCCATCACTTTCAAGAATCTGATCTTGAAGTGGATAAAAAAAATCATTTGATAAAGAGAATCCAAGCCTGATTCTTGTAGAATTTCTATTCCTCATGTGAATTCTGCCACTTTTCCACAGTTTTAACCAATCTCTCTTTCAGAATAAGAGCATTCAGTATCCCATATGATATCCTCCTCCTGCACTCTGGATATTGTTCCCGCTCAGCTGACTAAAAAAGTATTCCCCACAGTAGGTCCTATTATCTTAAAGATTTTTATTTCGTCTCTGGCCTTTGGATCTTTTCCAGGAAGCTTTAAGCATGCAGTATTGCAGCAACTGCTAAAGAAACCTAATTTAGACTCCACGTTCCTCATGAACAACATACCTTTATCTAAACTCTCTTTTCTAACTAGAGCTTTGGAGAACGTTATCTCAGCACAGTTGAAAATAGTACTTTCAGCACCGTCTGGTTTTAGAGCACTTCATAGCACAGCTCTTGTTAAGCTGACCAATGACCTACTGCTCAGCAGTTAAGTGCTGCCCCCCTCACCCTCCATTGTTTGGGTTGGAATTAAGAATTCTGCTCTTAGATAGTTACGTTCATATCTTTCAAACTGAACTTTTTCAGTCACTCTGAATAATCATATATAAACACAATACAGGTACTACAGTAGCCCTGAAGAAACAAATCATCTCGAGAGTGGATATCAGAATATCAGTACCATTGAATGTCAGAATATCAGAACCACAGAATATCTTTTATGATTTTGCTCTAAGAATTCATCTCAGAGCAAAACCTCATCAGCTTGTAGGGTTTGCCATCTTATAACTACTGTTAAACCTGGTGGTGGTGTCGCCCCTATCAGTGACCTTTTCAGTCAACAGTTTGTTTTAAAAGGTCCCCTCCAGATGAATCTTCCAGACAGAACAGAATGGTCATCAGTTTAAAAGATGGAGGAATCCTGACCTGAGAGTATCAAGTTTGCAAAGATGACTCTTGAGTCCTGCAGACAACAGCTTCAGTCCTGAATCCATCAGGTTGTTGTTGCTCAGGTCCAGCTCTCTCAGTTTAGAGGACTGACTGCTGAGAACTGAGGACAGAGCTCCACAGCTTCCCTCTGAGAGGTTACAGTTACCCAATCTGAGAAGAAAATTAATACAAACATTTATTTTCTTTGTTTAAAAGAGGGCAGTGTAAACTATTTATTTTAAACTATTATCAGACAATAAAGACTTACAGAGCTTTCTTGGAGGCTTTGACCACTGGCAGCAGCCTCAGCAGAGCCTCCTCTGAAGCTGAGTATTTCTTTAGGTCAAACACTTCCAGATCTTCTTCTGATGACAGTAAGATGAAGACCAGAGCTGACCACTGAGCAGGAGACAGTTTATCCGTGGAGAGACATCCTGATCTCAGGGCCTGCTGGATCTCCTCCTCCAGAGAACGATCATTCAGTTCATTCAGACAGTGGAACAGATTGATGCTTTTCTCTGCAGACAGATTCTCACTGAGCTTCTTCTTGATATACTGGACTGTTTCCTGACTGGTCAATGAGATTCTTTCTTTGGTTCTCAGCAGACCTCGTAGAAAAGCTTGATTTTTCTGAAGTGAAAGACCCAGGAGGAATCGGAGGAACAAGTCCAAGTGTCCATTTGGACTCTGTAAGGCCTTGTCGACAGCAGTCTGGTAGAAGTGTGTTTCTGCAGAAACATCTTCTTTTGTCTTCTCCTTAGAGGCTGTTTGATCCTCCAGCAGATTGATGGCAAACTCAGTGAAGGTCAGATGGACATGAAGAGCAGCCAGAAACTCCTGAACACTCATATGGATGAAGCAGAACATCTTGTCCTGGTAGAGACCGCTCACCTCTTTAAAGATCTGGGTGAAGACTCCTGAGTACACTGAAGCTTCTCTGACATTGATACCAGACTCCTTCAGGTCA
>JAOWBL010001352.1:0-15523 GCA_028564865.1 Zenarchopterus dispar | reverse complement strand
TATATATATACATATATACACACATACATACATATACATACATGAAACGCCACAACCAAGTAGCCGGTATATTGTACAGAAACATCTGTGCAGAATATGGACTAGAGACCCTTAGGTCACAACGGGGAACACCTCCCAAGGTGGTGGAGAATAATAGAGCAAAGATCCTGTGGGACTTCCAGATACCAACCGGTTGGTTGTGACAAACCAACCAACCAGACATTGTGGTCATGGACAAGCAGCAGAGGAAAGCTGGTGTGACCAATGGAGCCATCGCCAGCCATGACAACATCTGGAAGAAGGAACACGAGAAACCGGAGAAAGACCAGGGGCTCAAAGAAGAGCTGGAGAAAGCCTGGAAAGTGAAGGCAATAGTAGTGTCTGTGGTCATCGGAGCACTGGGGGCCCGACACTGGAGAAGTGGCTCCAGCAGATACCTGGAGGAACATCAGACATCTCTGTCCAGAAGAACCAAGAGATCAGACCTCTCTCATCTCTGCAGCAATCCCATCTAGTCCTTCCAGACAGTCAAAAGCCATCCATGAGATGTAATCTGTTCCACATAATCTAGGTCGGGGCCTCCTTCCAGTTGGAAACACCTGAAACACCTCTCCAGGAGGCGTCCTACCCAGGTACCCAAAACCACCTCAACTGGTGTCTCTTCTTATGGAAGAGCAGTAACTCTGAATCTTCCCTGAATGACAGATCTTCCCACCGTATCTCCAAGGAAGTGTTCAGACAACCCAGAGGAGGGATTGGTTTGTAACCATCTGGTGGGCGGGCATTCGGTTACCCTGGAAACATTGGTTCACCCTTCGGTAGTTGGGTATGGTTGAAGGCGATATTCTTGGCATTCTTATCCTGGGTTGCTAAAACTGTTGAAGAATTCTCAACAAAATTTTAGCAGTTTTAGCAAAAGTTGTTTTGTTTGTTTGATCCAGACCAGGGTACCATGTTTTCCACAAATGCAGGATGTGTGGTTGTAAAAGGAATATGAAGCAACTCTGAGGAAAGGAAATCTCGTTGCGCTCGCCACCCTTTGGACATCCATATCCTTCTATATTAAACTGCTGGTGGACAGTTACACAGTGACTTCTGTCCTCAGTGACCCACTCTGGCATCACAGCAGCAGAAAAACACACACACACACACTCAGACACACCTCAACTTTGTTTTCAGCTTTATTTCTTTACGAAAGATCTTAATCTTCCAATTGTGGCGAGGGTAACGGCTGAGTCAAAATTCATGTCACTCATCACTCAGATTTGCATGCTGGTGGGAAAAACTGTGAGTATTTTGTGTGGGTGTGTTCATGGGTGTGTGTGAAACCAGCTCCTTCTGTCCAGATGACTGATTCACCCGCTGAAAATCCCCCGCCACGGTACCCGTCACTACTTCCTTGTGTATATCAACGTGTTGAGAGTATAATTTGTCCGAGGATTGTGCTAACGTATATATATATATATATATATATATATACACATACATGTCTGTTTACAAAAGTGTTTGGCTGCTTTCACACTGACAGGATGGAGGTTAATGTGTCATTTTTTAAACATGGAAGGACTTCCAGCTACATGGAGGGGTCAGTCTATCAGGAACACGGGTTTCCAAGGGTGAGGAACCTTTGAATTATTGGACCTCTGTTTGTTGTGAATGAGCTAACTACCAAAAACATTTCCAGGTTCTAAGAGAGACTATTGTAGCATTATTTCATATCAGATTTGTGCAAGTAATTACAGAAGCTGAATGGGGGGTAAGGGGCAGAGGGGTGATGAGATGATATGCCTCTGAGATGATAAAAGAAGGTAGTCACAGAGTTGAACAAACCAGTTCTTTGTTAAAAAGGGAGATTATGTTGTTGCAGTGTATAAAAGTGTCATATGTAGAAAGTTAGGAATATTTTATCTGTTCAGGATCTGGTTTGCATGACGTGTATCATGTGGTGAAAGAGTACACAACCCAGAAGAAGTGAGGTCCACAAAGGTGGGCCACAGTAGAGACACAGGATGTTGGGCGGACACACTTGGTCAGATGGTCATAGTGTTGAGAGGTGCGTGAGATCAACCAAGGAGTTTGCAATCGAACAGCGCCAACTGGAAATGGACTTGTATAACAGGATAAATGTGATGGGGAAGGAGTTTATTGGCCGTCATCTCCTCAAAACTCTTTGGACCCTACATACCTGGTAGAGGGTCAAGAAAAGTTCTGGTATAAATGATATTTGTGACAGGTATCTGATACCTGCGACTTGGTACTGAACTCTGTTCAGTACCAAGTCGCAGGTTCTTGAACATCCTTTGGTACTGAACTCTGTTCAGTACCAAAGGATGTTCAAGAACCTGCCTCAGGACATCATTGGGTAGGTGCCATATGACCAAGGCATAAATATCCAGAGTAGTGTCTACTAAAGACATTTAAAGTGGTGTGAAATAGATTAGGAAGACCAGTGAATAACTGGTGTTACAGTAGTAAACTGACATTTCTTTTCTTTTTTTCCCCCTTTTTTTTTTGTCTGCATATATTTTAATGGTTAATACCATGATTTAGGTATACATAAGGTGAATAGGTATGGTGAACAGGTGAATAGGTATAGCTGGCCAGGCTAATCTCAAATGTCTTGACCAGGTGAATTTAGCTTAATTTGTCTTAAATGCTTTTATTTATTTAGTGTTATACAGTTTTGTGGTTTTTCTTTTTTTCTTTGAGCATCTGTGTATGAAAAAGGACAATATGTCTAATTCTTTCGTCGTCAGTTGTAGTGTGTTGATGTGCCTGCGGTTCCTCGGGTCATTTTCTCAACTTTTCTTAACTTCTCATTGTGGATCTGCTTCTGAGACACAAATGATGTAGCTCTCTGGATATGCAGTGGTTTCTATCTCAAATATACAGTTTGGTGACAGACACAAACACACATCCAAAAGGAGTTTTGACCAAAGAGCTTGTGTGTCCTCACCAAAGGCAGCCGTGACCCTGAATCAAGAATGCGGTGGTTTTCGACTGTGTTCGTCCTTGTGTACGCTCGTGTTTGTTGATCTCTGGCTTGTGGGTGTATTTTGTGTTCGGCATGAATAACCAGTGGTAATGTGTCAGTACATGACATCAGGGGATGTAATGAGAGGAGGCTGGTCGCTCTGCGGTGGGATGCAGATCCTCTGTGGGAAGGGGGAGGAAGATGCTGAATTAAAAAATAATGCTTCGACAGCTCTGTCACTGTTATCCTGCTATACTTTAATGCTAATCCAATTTCATTTGTAGGAGTAGAACCATCAATCGTCATCATTTTATTGCTGTTATAACAAAACCTTTGGCAAACATCGTTTATCACAGTGGTGGGCAATCCTGGTCCTCGAGGGCCAGTGTCCTGCAGGTTTTAGGTGTTTCCCTCCTTTAACACACCCGATTCTAATTAAAGGTCATCATCAGTATGTATTGGAGTGTGATGAAGCAGGGAAACATCTAAAACCTGCAGGACACCAGCCCTTGAGGACCAGAGTTGCCAACCACTGGTATATCATGCAATTCTACATATGAAAAACAGTTAAATTAGACAAAATTACAGGTTCTGTAACATACTTTTATCCTTTACTGATAACCTACCCGAAAATATTCTTTTTTTTTCCTCTTTTGTACAAAGAGACTGTGTTCAGCTGCCGATGGTTATGTTTATAACTGATTCATGTAATATAGGCAAAGTGACAAACAGAGCAGTGTCATCAGCATACATCCAAAAAAGGGTACAGTGGACTAGGAAGGACAGTGAATGAAAAAACAGTTAATCCAAGGGGTTACTAGAGAAATGTCTGGTGGACGCTCTTGATTGAGTTATTAAAACCCAACAAGGCTGGTTGAGAGGAGTGTTAAACATCTTTCTTGAAGTTAATGGGTTTGACTGGACGGGCTGGTGTTCTCCACCAACTAAGAGATTCATGCATAAAGAATCATTTCTGTTTTACAGTTTTAAAACTGCATGAAAGGAAATTGTGGAGAAACAGCAGAAACATTTCAACAACTATTAGAAATGATGTATAAAAGCAGGAAGAACAAATCATTCATCGTGGTCATAACTTACATCACATTTGGTTATTTTCTTTCTTTTCTGGCCACAGAGTCTAATTAATATCTTCTCCGCTTTCATAAGCAGGTGGTCCTGAAGCTGAAACTGAGCCGATGCCCCTCATTGAACAGAGGAGGTTAACTTTTATTTTCTATAGCAAGGAGAAGACAGAATGGGCCGCCACTTGCTTGTTCTGGACGGGTTTCAGGACGAAGAGGCTGAGGATGACTGACAGCGGGTAAAACAGGAGGAAGGGAGGGGACGATGAATCAGAGGAGCTCTGGACATGCTTATTATCCTTTGTGTGTGTCAACTACCACCACATACCAGCGGTACGCTGAGTGTGTAAACCAGACTCATCCACAAATTGAACTTTCACTCTGCTTTACTTGTGATTTTTTAAATGTTTACCCACAAGAACAAAATATCCTGAAGAATGTTCCTGATTTTTTAAAGAAAAGAAGTCTGACGTCAAAGAGATGGTTGAGCATAAACATAAGACATATCTTGTCTTAACTTGGTTACTGTATTTTCTGGACTATAAGTCGCTCTGGAGTATAAGTCGCACCAGCTAAAAAATACACAATGATGTCAATTGTCTTTATAAGTTTATGTTTACATTTTTTATTTCAGTGGTAGTAATAGGAGTAGTAAATACTGGCACACAAGCCTAAAGCGCCCTCTCGCGGCTGTCAATGTGAAAGTAACGAAAATGTGAAATTATATATTTTAGTATATAAGTTGCACCTGAGTATAAGTCGCAGGACCAGCCAAACCATGAAAAAAGTGCGACTTATAGTCCAAAAAATACGGTACATATGTTTTCTGATTTGTCTCCAGTGGTATTGTAATGAATTATCTAATACGTGGCTGGAACCTCAAAAAATAAAATAAAATTAAGAAACACTTGGTTTCAAGGATGCTGAGAATGTTTTCTTTAGGTGAGTTTTTTCTGACAGCAACTCTCTGTGATGTCATAACAGGCCAGGACCCTGTTCTTCAGGACCCTGTTCTTCAAGCCTGATCTTCAGTACCCTGGTCTTCAGAACCTTGTCCTGCACTTTTCAGGGTGAACCCCAACCTTTCGTGTGAAGACAGCTGGGACTGACTCCAGCTGTCCAGAATAAAAAGAAGTGGACATAGGTAACAGATGGATGCGATACTCTCCCAGTTTCAGTGTTTGCATCTGCCATTTATCCCATTTAAAAGCAGAAAATTTCTCTGTGGACTTTGGTATCCCTGGGTCCACCACAATGAACATGGACTACATCTGTCCACATCTGTTAATGTTTTTGACTTGTGCTGCAAATGGTGCCAGCTCATAAGCAGAAAATACGTTTATGTATTTGTTTTTGACCACTCCTAAACATTCCTCGCTGACTCAACGCTCCACAAAGTGACCACATCAAATTTTCAGCCTTGTCTACGTGACACACTGACCCTCTGCTCCAAAAACGCTCCTGTCCTCCGACTGTGCGACCACAGAAGGTTTCCTCTTTAACCTGTTTTGGAAAAAAAAAAATCTTTCAATTTCGTCATGTTCCTTGTCAGTTTAAAAAAAAAAAAACATAACATGTTGACTGAGGGAATTCCAGGAGAAGAAGAAGAAAATTTTCAAGAGTTATTTATGATTTACCAAGGGGGAACGTTGGGAACTCCATAGTGTTATTTTTCCAAGAGTGATTTCCATGAATGTTACTAATGATGTCTGTGGTCTGTCTGGGCCGCTGATGGTCAGGGATTGTGGAAAGAAAGTGAGGGATGGAAGGATGGAGGTAAAATGAGGAGAAAAGCGTAAGGTTGGAGCATGGAAAAAGTGAAGGAAAAAAGAGAAAAGGAGCAGTACGGGAAAGAGGATGAAGGAGAAGCAGAAGGGCAAGAGATTAGAAAGATTTAGGGAACCCCAAGAAGAGAGAAAATAAAGGGAAAAGATCTAGAAGAAAAATATAAAAGAGAAAGGAGAAAGGTAGGCGAAGGGGGGGAAAGAAGAAACGGGCAAAGCAAAAAAAAGAAGAGAAAAACCTTTCAGAGTTGGAAAGAAGAGAACAAAAATGGACAAAAATGATCAAAAATGGGAGAAAGAAGAAAGTACAAAGCATGTTAAGAATTGCAGACCACAAATCTGGATAAGAATGGTAGCTGAGATTTGTTTTTTTTTTTACCACCAAAATCTAAATTATAGTTTCAGATGCATGAATTTGTCAAAATTTTAAAGGACATAACAGCTGCTTTTGCAATTGTTAGAAACTTTGATCTTTTAATAAAGTTTTCATGTGCATGTACTATGCTGGGGTACCCAACCGTGTAATTACACATTTTTATTAGATTACATGTAAGTAATATTATATAAAGGACATTTATCTTCATTGATTGGGGTTTTTTAAAATAGTTTAGGAGCAGGAGACGAAGGACCACATGTCATGAGACAGGAATTAGTTTCAATTTTTTTTAAAAAAGTACGACATAATCGGTTTGTCAGCCAACAAATGTTAAATTATCTACAATAAGATAAATGAATTTAGTATAAATGTTATTACCTTCCATTCTCTCATTAAACCCTATGGCTGCCCCCGTGCCTAACAATATAAGTCCCTGTCCTCTTTTTTGTTTTTTTTTTTGGTCCACTGGATACACTGGAGGATGCACCTTTATGTCCATATATGGTGTTTCCTGGGCGGAGACTTAACATAATTAATGAGCTGTGGGAGGGCGTTGCTAATTCCCAATCAAGCCATGTTTTTACAGTAAAATCTTCACGTGGCTTTTATAAATCCATGACAGGATTTTTTAAAAGTCATTTATGTCCAAATCTCCTCAGATTTATGAAGATTTCAGGAGTGAGGCCCAGCACCTGGATGAGAGCATTTGCTGCTCTACAACCTGTAACTGATGTCTCCTTTCCAGATGTGCAGGTTGTCCATCCATGAGTACGAATCGTGGATCCGTGCCATCAAGCGCTTCCCAAAAGGATTTCAAGATTCAGTTCAGCTGACCACAGGACCGTTTTCTAAGTCCATTTTGACTTAGCTTTGAGCAGAGAAGATGATGTTGTTGATCATGTCCACCTGCAGATGTGGACGGTGGACTGAATCGAGTTCCTCGTCGGTGAAGTGATTTCTTTTACAGAGTCGTGCTGCCTGAAGGTCACAGGCGTCCAGTGTTGATTTCTCCAGATTCTTCAAAGGTTTTGATGATGTCACAGTGGACTCTCAGTCACTGAGGTCATGGCAGCTCCTGAAGGCTTGAAACACAACAGCGACGATGAAAAGTGAAACATCCTCGAGAACAAAAGAAAAGCAAGTTCCTTCACCTCGTTTCAAGCGACTTTTGATGACCTCATGTACTGGATCTGATCAGATAATCAAAGTCTTTGTTGGTTGGTTGGTGAACCTCGCAATCATATCAGCAGCCTGTTGCCAAAAATGCTCATCTAGTTGTTTAAAATGCTAGCTCATGATATTTAGAAATTATTGCATTCTGTATTTATTTATTTTCAACACAGTGTCCCACTTTTCCAGAGTTGATTTAATTACATTTTTTTTTTTAGCTGTAGATCAGGCCAATGAAGAGTTTTTGGCAAGCTTGAACCCCAGAGAAGCTGTGTTTACTTTTTAATTCTTTGTTTAGTATTTCTGAATTAACGCAGGGCTTTGGAAGGATGTGGAAAACCTGCGGGGAGACTCATTTCTCGCTCGGCATTTCTCTCCACCTTGAAAGTGTTTATTATTTCCTTGTCTTGCTGTGTATCCAACCGGTGAAACGAACAAGCCATGACTCTGTCAAACACAAACAGGAACATGTAAACCTCGGCTTAGTCACTCCGTCAACCACGCCTGATTTCCTTTTGAACCTGCGAAAACACACCGAAAACACACTCACACAGTAGTGTGCACTTCTGTGGTAATCTGAACCACACAAGCATCCCGATACCGCCTTCAGATTCGCCTTGTTGCCATGGCAGCGCAGATGTTACAGTGTCACGTCTGTTATGGGATGGGACCGGGGTGAATCCGGGGTTAAACCACATGTTTGTCTGCGCGTGTGTGCGACTCGACCGGCCTTTTGCTGCTGCGTTTATGCGTCCACGCACAGGTCCGCCGGTGCGCGGTGTTTTTCCTGCATGTGTGTGTGTGACGGGCTGCAGATTTCGGCGCTGCTACGTGTTGGCTGCGAGGCACAATGACTCGTCTCTGTATAAGCACAAAGTAAACAAAGACATCTGACTTTTGGCTGCCCTTCCGCACACTCATTTGACTCTGTAATAGTGTCATTCATCCTTCCTCGGTCGAAGGAGGTGGCTGCAGACCGGAAGGATTCCTGAACAGTTTCCAAAGTGGGATTGAATGAACGGGGATAGGACTTAACCTGCCTTGAAATCGCTGTTGGATCTGGAGCTTCAACAGGTGGAGGTGCATGGCGCGATGAAAGAGCGATCGAACGCTGGAATAATTTTTCTGGCTTTGTACGCTTTCTCAGAGACTGCTGATGTCTTTCCTGACTGGCAGTGAGTTAGCAAACACCAATAACACACTGACAGGATTATCAAGTGAGCTTATGAAGACGAAGTTGACATATCTGAATTTGAATTTGTCAAATTTATTCCGATGTAACACCTCAAACCTGCTTGATGAGGGCACACTTACTTCTTCATACCCTGTAAGTTTGAATAGTTGCCTGAGTTTGAAGCGTGCAGCTCTGTATGTAATGTTTACGGAGGCTGCAGAAATAGTCCTGGGGTGTCTTTAAAGTCTTGTGTTTGTGTGTGCAGGAATCCCTGCAGGTCAGCCAAAGGCTGGAGGACCACTCGTCCTCGTGTCCTCTTCTCTACCTCTTTATTTTCCTTCTGTCCTCACAGGAATATCTGTCTCCAGGGAAACAGCTATGTGATTGTTTAGACCAGAGAAGTTAAAGTTTTCAGTAACTTACTCTGTGACATCAGTCCCATCGGGTTAAATTAGTAGTTGAGGTTATTTCAGGATGGACATATTTACTTACAACTTTGATTTAAACGGTTTTCCCTTATCAGAAAAAGTTTTAAACTCCACAAACAATTATATAGTTTTCTTAAAATATTTTTTTTCTATCTTAAAGCCCTTGAATAAAATGTTAGAAACTTTGTAAACCCACTAAATGAACCCCTAGAGGGAAAAAGTGGTACTACAAGATGTGTCAGACCGTCCTCACCCATTAGTGCAGTAGTATCAGGGGGGCTTTTATGTCAACACAGCGGGGTTGTACGCCCCCATGTGGTCAGAAGTGGTATTGCTACACGGATTGAGTTTAAGAAACATCAGCAGATCACAAAAGGGGATGTTAAATTCAGAGGAAGAATTTAATTAAATAAAAATAGATGAAGCTTTGGACTTGTGGTTAGCAGTGGTTCCTGGTTTGACTCCAGGTACTCCGACTTCCTGCCGCAATCCAAAAACATTTCAGTAAGGTAAAGTGGTAAGTTGCCCCATAGAAATGAATGGGAGGTGTGTGATTTTTTTTTTTTTGTCTATATGTGGTTGTATATGTGGGTTAGGCTCCCTGCAATGATCTGTCAGATCTGGGATCTGTCCATGGTGTACTCCTGCCTTTCACCCTGGGATAAGCTCCAGCAGAGCCCCGTGGCGCTGAATGGAAATAATTGAGTACAGATGATGGATGATGCATCTCAAACTTACTCACTTGAGTCATTTATGCCCTCAGACAAACTGAAAAAATAAATAAATAAATAAATAAATAAGGACAGTTACAGGCCCATGTCCTGACTTGGGACTATTGTGACTCACTTGTTAACACTGAGTAAATAAACAGAAACGATGTGCGCTTTTGAATTTACTAACAGATCATTCGTTTCTCATTTGCGGTACGGGAAGGATGGTGAGTTTTACCGTTTTCAGTTTGAGATGTGGGTGAAAGATGAGGAGAAGAGAATGGCTGATGAGTGGTTGCCGTGGGAAACAGTTCCAGTGAAGTCATCGTTCAGTGGAAGACACCTACTCATCCAGGAAGTCCCAACAGTAGATCCCGGTTATGGGTTATTTGGAATAATATTTTAGTGCATGGACAAGTCTGAAAGGACATATTTTTGTCTGAAATAGCACATTTTGGACTTGTCTGCAACTGGTCTACAGATAAGGAGAGGATTTTTTAAAATTAATTTGACACCACCAACCCTTTCGAACAAGGAAAATAGTGGGAAGGAGAAGACAGAAAAAAAAATATCTCTTTAAACAAGCAGATTAGTCTCACGTGACAGTTTTCAGTAAACTTGTGATGTCATAAAGCTAACTTCTGAAATACTCTCGCTGGCTCCTGAGGTGATGTTTCGAGCCAGTTTCACAGTCTAGAGGTGACGGACCCCTCAAAGTTTCTCGCGCCTCTTTTTCCTGGTATTTCTGTCACTTGAGATTTTTTGACCATCACAATATCTGGTTAGCCATTTAATCTCGACCTGGATGTCCTGGGGGATCTTTGTGCTCTCATTTCTCACCTCCCTTGGAGGTATTTTCCATTTTGACTTTGGGACTTCCCATCTACCCAAGGCCCAGATGTTGCTCTCTATTAGTCCAACTTCTTGGTTAAGACATTACTCATGCATCTTATACTCTCCCCCATACTTCCTGTCACCATCTCTTTTCTCCAGTTCAATAGACAATAAACTCTTTAAAAAGTCATAGAGGCAAGCATCTCCATTAGAGAAGAACCTGAAGGTGCTACTCGTGATCCATATCTTCATTAAGAAAGAAGAAGATGGAGAATTCTTATATCTAGTTGTCAAATATGATTTCACGTTTGTGTGCATTAAATCGGTTTATATTTTTGCTCAAATAAGATAACAAAGCAGTACCACAGCAGCCAAGAACATTAGTCTGAGTTTATAAGAAAATTCAAACAACCTTTAGGGGGATCTGCTAAAAGCCAGTCTAATCACAACCAGACAATTCAAAGACATACGCAGGCCATGTAGCATATTTTCTAATATCAGTCCTTTAAACCCCAAGCCAAACTGGCAAACATGTTCGTCTTGGCAAACAGAAGCGAAGAGAATCCCAGAAATGTTGTTTTGAGGGGAGCAGCTTGGGATAAATGGTAAGTAGTTAAGCCCTGGTTAGGACTGGTTGGGCCCTGCGGTGGAAACCATGCTGCTGGGGAGCATCCAGAGGACGCAGTGGGGACGCTGGTTCAACTCGAGATGAAAACTCCTGGCAGGGACGAGGACAGCTATAAAATACAGATATGAAGACGTTTCCATGTCTCTGATGACTAGTCCATCTGAGTCAGAGGGCAAATAAGGGTTAGAGTGACACATGACCCAGAAACACATCAGAGTATCACCAGAATTATTTGTCACCTTCTGGTTTACAGCGGTTTGAGTTATTATTGTTTATCTACACGACAAATACAAATTTAACACGTTGATACTGTGGTACATTTGAAAGTTTATACCACTGGCAAGAGTTGAAAGCGGAGTATTGGCAGTCTAATAGAAATGAAAAACTCGCTCTAATGATTTGTCCATCTGTATCAGGACGGGTCTGTGCTGGCGAGCTCTCGTCTGTCTGATTGTACAGGGCCTCCTTTATTCTACTCACAACCAGTTGTCAAAATAATCGGATCCTTGCAGATTAGACAATCAATTAGAAACTGCAGCAGCGGCGAGCAAATCAAACACCAATAATCAGTTACAGGTCGCCACTGAAGTATGGTGTAACTGAAAACATCTCCCTGAGAGAGAAAACCCAACGTACGAAAGGAAAAGACACTTTTGATCACTTTTTGTAAACACAAGTCAGAAACTTTCACTGATGGAAGATAATCAATGAAGATGATGGGATCATTGGAGTTTGTGCTCCAGAAATCAACTTTAAATGTAACAGATGGGCTTCAGGCTTGACGTTTGGGTTTCTTTTAAGCTCAAACAGCGTGAAGGACACTGGAAATCATCGACCTTTGCGAACATCTGAGAGAAAGATGTTCGCTGGCATAAAACCCCAAGAGTAAACACGAGTTAAAGAGCAGCTAAAGAAACTTGGAGGTTTTTAGGAATGCCTTTTTTTTAAATTAATTGTTGTGTGGATACGATAAATAAATACTCTTGACTCTGAAGCACGGAGGTGGGAGTGTGATGGCATGGGGAAAAACCAGTGGGAAGTGAATGCACTGTCCAACCTGGCATCAAATCACAGAGAAAAACAGAGAAATATGACCTGGTTCATTATCTCTTGACTTAAATTTCAAATAAAAACCCTTTTGGCGTCTTTTAAAGTGAAGTGAAGCAATAAAATCCTTCAGGCAAAAAAATTGATGAAACTTCTTTGGTACATCTGTTAGAATTTACTGCTTAAAGTAAAGAAATCAACTTTTGCTTTTGTTTTATAATTTGTAATAAGATATTCAGATTTTCAATTCATTTTGATCAATTGAGTCATTTTACCTCAACTATAAATCAATCTCTCTGGGTTTGTTGGATCATGCAGTTTAAATCTTCTATTTTTGTTACTGCTCACCTTCTTAATCCAGTCAGACACATTACCTCCCTTTCTCTTTGACCATCACCAGTTACACTAGTGAACAGTGGGGGTTAAGGGGGACACAGGGGCTCACAATTGAACCAAGTACCTCCTTACCTACCCAAAACACCACTTGGCAGTGGTGGGATTCGAACCCACGCCCCCGAAGAGACTGGAGCCTTAATCCAGCGCCTTAGACCGCTCGGCCACACTACCAGCTGTCTTAATCACACCTGAGGGAGGTCTGATTGACCCCACGTGGAGCTAAATGACCGCCCAGGTTGGTCCGTGGACGTGGTTTCGAGGACCAACCTGCATCACAGAAACTCCCGACATGCCTCCTCTTTCAAAACCTTTATCTTCCTCTTAATCAATCAAGAGCTTCTTTAAATGACACCTGGATGATCTGACGACTGGTAAATGACAGTTGAAGTCAATTCTGAACATTTGAAAAAGAAAATACAGCTTAAAGGTCCCACAGGGTGCCAAGTGGTTGCCCTGGTTCAAAAAAACTTCTGTTGAATTCAGCTCATTCGTATATTTTTATTATGTGAAACCGCTTCAGCCTTTAAAGTGTCTTTGATCATTAACGTCAGCTCGTGGAGTAAATGTTACCTGTTGCAGCGTATTTAACTTATTAACCTTGACAGTTATAAGTTTGCTATTAGGACTACTCTTTACTAAAGTTGCTGTTGTCAGGGACTTTCTGTTAATCTTCTCGACACACCCTGGAACATATGTAACCCTGAGACAAGGGCATGTTTTATAAAGACTTGTGGATTTTGGCATGTTTTGTTTTTTTTTTCTTTCTAAAGCTGAAATCCACCACCACTGTTGGAGCAAGCAAGTACTTTGCAGACTCTTCCTAATTTCCAAGAAATCGCCGTCAAAGTCAACATCCCATTAAAAGCGGTAACCATGTTTGACATGTGCAGTTGCTCTGACCCTGATTTCTCTTCAGTGTGGATAAAGAATTATAACAGAATGGATACGACAAGGGTAAACCAGCTGCCCCTCGCCAAAACGTGGATGCACAGCAGCGGGATCGTATAAAATCAAATCTTACAAAGAACACTTACATAAATGCCAAGTGTAAGCATAAGTCTTAATTACCCTTTTAGTTTTGAAGACCAGATCTCAAGCTGAAATAACGAGCAGATACGAAGAGTTTCGAAGCTGCAGAAATTACTCCCGCATGACTGAACTGAAGACTTAACACAAGCTAAGATTCATTAGAAATGAAATAACAGGCAAGAGAGCAAACAATCAGAAAGTGGACGACGTTTAGTTTGGGAAGGCTGGGAGGCTGATTTTAGGTAGAAAATGAAAAGTATCTTTCAGTTTCTCTTCTCAGTGACTTGGAGTCTCCAGCCGAGTCGATCAAGCATGCCAGAGGTTACCAGATGTTAGCTAGGGATGCTAGCTAACGCTACAACTGAACTCCAACTGGTCCTGATGGACGAGATGTTTGCTATGGAGACTTTTAACCATAAATACACAATGACCAAATAATTAACTTTTTAAACTTTGTAAATTATGTTTCAGACTCATCTTAAAATTTAAAAATTTGACTAAATGTTTCTCATATAAACATTATCTGACACGAGCATCCCAACACACAAGATATTCTCAGTCCAGTGTTTTTATTTGTGGTTCCACAACGATGAAATTACCGTAATTTTCGAACTATAAGCCTACTTTTTTCACACTGTTGAACCCTGTCGCTTAAACAATGACGCGGCTAATTTATGGATTTTTACGAGCTAACGAGCTCATGCTGCTAATACATTTAGCCTCGTCACATCATACCAAAAAAAATTGTTCGAAATAAATCAAACACACCAAATTCTTCAGATCATTCTACGCTATTAAAGTGGGACTCTGGGTTGAGTGGGAGGCTTGGATGGCGAGCGGCGAGAAATTATTTACCGAAACTGGTTGAACAAAAGCAACTTTTGTTCAAGTCTGCGAGTGGATCCTGACAGCGTGGATCAGTGTAAAAAAAAAAAAAATCCACTACCACCAACTGGTTTTAAAAGGCCGGACTGGTGCTTGATGAAACTCAAGAGTGAATTTGTCTCAAGACCAAAGTGAAAGTGAAAGTGAAAGTGAAAGTGAAAGTGAAAGTAAGACTGAGAAAATGCATGATGATGTAATTCTGAGGCTGTTCAATTCCGGCACTGAAGAAGACGACTTTAATGGTTTAAGTGTGCAGGAGGAAGATAAATGTGTTTTTTTGTTTTTTTTAACCAGCCATGTTACAGGTACTGTTTGGAAAAAAAGCATTTATTTACCTAAAAGTTTTAAAAATCCATCCGTGTAACTTTTTCTGTGTAAATATCCCACATTACAATGTGGACATCTGTGTCTTATAGACAAGTGTGACCGATATATGTACAAAATCTTCTTTCAGTTTAAGTTTAGTGGGTGTGGCTTATAGTCAGGTGTGTTCAAAAGTCTGAAAATTACGGTAATTGCCAACCGCTACCAGAGCGTGGACGACCTTCTCAAGTAAGAGTCTTCTTTTTCAAAAATCTCCCTCGTCCTCCAACCAGATCTGACATGTCCAACATGTCTGACGTGCACGTAGGACCTTTCATCGAAAAAAAGAGCCTCTTTTTTTTTTTTTTTTACATCCCATTTCTTTCTTTAAATTGCAGTTGTCACTTTAAATTTCCTTTTTAATTTTACTTTAAATATTTTGTGGCTCTAGAGGTCTTTATTGACAGTAGTCAGAGAAAGAGAGAGGCAAGTATAAGCGCAATATATTTTATGCCTGTATGATTGAGTGAGTTTTTTAATTATTAATATATGTCTATTTATTTATTTATTACCTTTTTAAGCATACTTATCTTATTGAGCACCAGATTTCATTGTAAAAAACATTAATTGATAAAATGACAATAAAGTATCTATCTATCTATCTATCTATCTATCTATCTATCTATCTATCTATCTATCTATC